>JAYJMJ010278333.1:0-11981 GCA_036873875.1 Laminaria ephemera
AGCACCACGTAGGGCATCAATTGTATTGCCACTGTTAATTGTGAGATCAAGTTCGGGAATATCAATTGGACCAATAACGGCTACGAGCATTTGTAGAAACCGTTGGTTAATAGCGACTGCGCCATCTACGGGGATTTCAGTTCCGTAGGTAAATTTATCCATAGTTTCTACAGCAGAGGTTGGGAAGTCAGGCCAAAAGTTTGCATAGCGATAGCCAAATCCTTCTGTTGCCATAAAGTCATAGTAGGGCTGTGGGGGAAAGTCGTAGGGTTTGAGTAACGGAACATCCACTTGGTTACCATCTATAAATGATAAACCAACTAATTCTCCTTTATCGAGCGTTACGGCGCCTGCACCACTAAGGAAGCCGCCAGTTGGGCGCACTTCATCTTCGTTTTGTGCCATGATGAGCAGGGTCGTCGGCTCGTTTGCACCAGTCAACTCAGGCAGAATTTGCAATATGCCAAACCCTATTTTGCCCAAGTCTTCGTTCTCGTCCATAGCTTTCAACAGTTGCTGAATGCGCCATGGCAAGTCGTCTTCATTGGGGATATCGTTTCTTGTTTCGATTAATTGAGTGAATAGTGCGTCAGATTTTGTAACATGGCTATTCGCTTGATTAATGATTGCAGTGAGTGCGGGAATGAGGGGTTGAGTGCTGTCTTCATCTTGTAGAATAATTAAGGCTGGCAGTAAGCCATCAGAGAGTTCGACTGCCATCTTTGTGCCGATATCGGCCATGTCGAGTAGCTGTGGCGCGGCGAGTGCTAGGTCGCCCAATCCGTTTGGCAGCCAGCCAAGCTTGTCTGTATATGGCATGATAAAGGCGACTTCTTGTTTTAAGTCAACAATGTCTTTGCGAAGGGCATCAACGGTTGTTTTTGCTTCGTCTGGGTTGATTTGTTTGAAACTGGCTGTACTTAGGGTTTCTATTTCTGCCTGTCTTTCTTGTAATGAAGTTGCCACTTTATAGAGTTGCCATCCCTTTAAGCCGATAATGCTTAAGATTAAACAAGCACCAAATAGAGATACTAGAAATGTGGGGAGGCAGCTGTTGCTTCGGAATGATTTTTGTCTGGTGCTCAATGGGTTCCCTGTTAGTTTGAACAGTTAAGCTGTAATGGCTTGATAAGTGATATGGTGCAAATCGGCCGTTCTTGCCCATTGTCTTGAATGAATTGTGGCAAATTGTCTTCGGCCACAGCGTTGAGTGTTGGATAGCGTACACTGAGTTGTTCTCGATACCAGTCAAAGGCGAATAAATTACTGTCTACAGTTGCCATGTCCGTGCGCTGTTGTTCAACGAAATGATAATACCAAACGGCCGATATTGTACGGTTGCCTGGGGTTATCAAAATTGCATTTGCAGGTATATTGGCAAATGCTGATTCTGTCGCGTCACGTAGGACTGTATTATTACTTAAATTCATTGTTGACCAGTTTACATAAGTAAAAATAGCCAGCAAGATGAGTAACGTGAAACCTATTTTATTCGATATGCTTCCTAAGCCTATACTCATGATTAAAATTAGCGGTAGTAAAAACACGATGGCATCAAACGCATCATAAAAAAATGCGTAGATTAAAAATAAGCAACCACTGACAATTAACCAAAGGTATTGCTTGCTCTTATTTACTACCTGCCAGCATACAATTATAGGCAATCCTATCCAAAAAAACTGCTTTAAGAGTAGGGGTATCCACTTAAATGCACGTATTATTAGTTTATCTTTAGGATAGGAGAGTAAATTGGGCTGATAAATCTTGCCAGACACAATCCACCACCAGCCTGAAAGCGTGCTGGCGTTGCCCCATTCTGCGGGACTGTTGGTTGTGGCAAAGAGGAAAACTAGGAGAAAAGGGGAGAGACCAAGCAGTATGCCCAAACATAGATGAGTGATGTGCTTCTTAGTTATCTGTGGCAGAAGAAAGAGGAGCGCGGGCAGGAGTAAGAGGGATGTAAGATGGGTGGTGGTGGCGAGGCCGAGGAGGAGGCCGATTATTAACGGCCGTTTTCCACTCAAGCTCGCCCAAATTGTCGCCCCAAGCAAAAGCGCATTTAGCCCATACACCTCCGTAATCGTTGCCTGACCCCAAACGATTGTCGCTGTCGCGAAGGTTAGCCCTGCCAAAATAGCTGAAACCCAGTTGTCACGATTTAACGTCAGTGCATTTAAACTCACAAACGCGGCCGCGCCAGCCATGCAAACTGCTGAAAAAAGGTTAAATCGATAGGCGACAGTGCCGAATGGTAAGTATGAGATGAGCTTGCCGAGAACGACGTAGGTAGGATACCCAGGCGGATGTGGAATGCCAAGATGGGTGGAAGCTGTGATGAGTTCGCCGCCGTCGCCGCCAAAGTTGGCGAACGTTAAATCTGGGGCAAGGGTAAATAGATAGATGAGAAAGGCTACGCTGAAACAAACTGTTGCTGGCAGCCAAGAAGGCTGTTGCTGCATTACCGCGCTCCCTTGCCTGAAATTAGTGCGGGAAATGTCTTGAAAATAAGGGCAATGTCTTTCCAAACGGAGTAGGTGTCGATGTATTCAAGTTCGAGTTTGACCCGCTCATCTAGTGGCAAATCGCCACGACCGTTGACCTGCATGGGGCCGCTGAGGCCTGGCTTGATGGCAAGGCGACGACGATGCCAGTCGTTGTAGAGTTCAACAACGCGCGCTTCTTCTGGACGCGGGCCGATTAGGCTCATGTCTCCTTTGAGCACGTTCCAAAATTGGGGCAGTTCGTCGAGGCTCCAGCGGCGTAAATGGTGGCCGACTTTTGTGATGCGCGGATCGTCGTCGAGCTTATAGGCGGGGCTGTCGGCTAATTTTTCAAAATCGACGAGGGTGTCTAACTCTTTTTCAGCCCCGTCGCGCATGGTGCGGAATTTTAGAATGGAGAAGGGTTGTCCGCTGAGGCCGATGCGTTCTTGGCGGAAGAAGATGCTGCCTTTGGAGGTGGTTTTGATGGCGATGGCGATGAAGGGGAGGAGAACGGCCGTTATTGCCAGCCCAATCACCCCACCCAAAATATCGAGCACCCGTTTGCCCACATAATTCAAGCCACCAATTGTATTTTCTTCCCCCGACATGCCCGCCTCTGAATTCACCAACCCCCATGCATAACCGAGACCCAGACCAAGGCCGCGCACAAATAGAAGAAATGGCGAAACAGGCGCAACCGCTTTGTCACGCGACAACGTTTTTTTGATAAACGGAATGGTGGTGACACAGAAGACGAGGGCGAGTGATAAGGGTGCGAGACTGCCCCAAGGAGAGATGAAAATGGCTAGCAGGGAGGCAAGAAATAAGGCAACCAAGCCCATTTGCACCTTCATTACCTGCGGCGTGTGCGAATCTTTGACACCGCGCGTGGGGAAGCGGCGCACAACTTGTGCTTTCCAATAGCCAATGACAAACTTTTTGCGCAGATATTTCCAGACGGTGTCGCTGTGATAATGGTAGACGATTGCGCTGGGCTGGAAGCGCATAAGATAACCACGGGCGGCTAAACGGAAGGAGAGTTCTTGGTCTTCCAAATAGGGGAAGCGTTCGTCAAAGCCGTCGTTGGCAATGAGTATGTCGCGGCGATAAGCGGCAGAATAGGTGTCGATGAAGTCGATGTTTTCTTGCGGCAAGAGTAGATCGTATTTGTCTTCGTATTCAACTTGGACAAAGCGGGCGGGTAGTCGCTTTTGTTTGGTGAGGTAGGTGCCTTTGCTGCCGATGACGTCTGGATTTTCGCGCAGGGGTTTGGAAATCTCTTCGATCCAGTCAGGGGCTGGGGCGCAGTCGGCGTCGGTGAGGCAGATGATCTCGCCTTGGGCGGCGGCAATGCCTTTGTTGCGGGCGGCGGCGGCGTGGCCGTTTTGTTGGGTGAGGACGGTGACGTTGGGGTAGGCGGCGGCAATATCGGCCGTTTTATCCGTCGACCCATCATCCACCACAATAACCTCAAACGACAAACTGCAAACTTGGTTCGCCAAAGCCGTCAAACATTCATCAATAGTCCCCGCCGCATTATAGGCAGGAATCACCACAGAAATTTCAGGTTTACTCATTAAGGCGCACCCTCTTGCGGAACCGACTGACGCCACTGCCAATCAATATCCCCTAAATCAATCCGCGCCAACGCCCATGTGCCAAAGACAAGTTGTGGAAAAAGTACAACTAAATGGAACAAAATACCATAGGCCAAAGCGACGCTCTCGCTTTGAACGCCCATTATTTTTAGCGTTGCCATGACAACGGCTTCAAATATGCCAACATTGGCAGGCGCACCCGGAAGCGTAGAGACAATTGTCAGCGCAAAATTGATTACAGCCGCATCAATAAACGTCAGCGGCAAATCGAACACGCGGAACATTAAATAGGGGGTGAGGACATGTAAAAAGGGAATGATAATTGAAATGCCGAACACTAAAAATGCGGTTCGGCTATTGCGTAAACTTTTGGCAGACTGTAGCCCTGAGCGCACAATGTTGAGCAATTTATCCGCAATACTCTGTGGCAAAAAGCCAGTGACCCATGCGGCAATTTTTAATAAATTATCTGATTGAAAAACCATTAATAGGAGAGCAATTACAGCAACGGCTGTAATGATGAGCGTGGTTGTGGCATTGATGGAAACAAAGTTGGGCAAAACGGCAAATGGCAACAAAATGAGTAACGAAAATGCGAACATAATTAGGTCAATTGATTTCTCTACAGCGATTGTGCCTAAAACATGCGTTTTTGCCAATCCTCTTGATTGACTGAGCATAAACATGCGGCCAATATCCCCAATCCGTAACGGAAGCAGATTGAGCAATTGTCCAGCCATTGTAGGAAAGAAAAAGGTTGATAAGGGGGTGTCTTGTTCAAGGGGGTAGAACAGCAGACGCCAACGCCATACTTTGACAAATAGTGTCACGCAGATTGAGGCAATGCTGATGCCTAAAAATAGAAAGTTAGCTTGTTTAAATGCATCTTGCACTAGCTGCCAATCTAGGTCACGAGAGACATAGTAAAGGGCAATTAAACCGAGCAAAATGCCCAGAATAATTTTTAGCCAAGAGGGTTGTTTGGTTGAATTTGCCACAAAAATACAGTTTGGTTGAGCCTGATTGGACTACAATACTAAATGGATAACGTTTGTCTAAATCTGATAGTTTCTATCTGATTAAAACATCCAGCCAATAATCATACTGCATTTATAAATTTAGGCTATTTTTGCGTCTTGCTAAAGAGGGAGTTTAAGCTTTTATTTTCTGCCACCCATGCGCCAACTAGGCCAATTCTTAATTTATATAGCCCTTCACTATTTAAGGCAGATTCTTGGAGAATGTCTCGCTCGATGAGTGTGCTTAAGGCTGTTGAAACTTGCTGCGGCGTATAGCGAATGTCGTAGGCTTCTAATTTTGCAATAAATTGGGGCATGGATAAGGCGGTTTCGCTTTCCATGTCATGCACAAGAATCAAAAGCAGGGCGCGTTGGACGTCAGTGGACTGTTGCCAAATGTAGGCGAAATGGACTTCGCCAAGACGCATCATGGCGCTGAGTTCTTCGTTGACGTCGGAGATGGTAATGTAGGTGAGTTGCTTTTCGTTGGCGCGTTTGACGAGTGTGTAGCAGACGAGCTGCAGAAAATAGGGATGACCTGCGGTGACGCGCCAAATTTTTGCGAGGGCGAGGTCGTCGTAGATGAGGTTGGGGGCGACGGGGTCGTTGATTAACTTATAGGCTGATGCTTGGTCGAGGAAGCCGATTTTGCGATAGAGGGCGATGTTGAAGAGCACGTTCCAATAATCGGCCGTCATTTCCTCCAAGCGTCGCGTGCCTACAAAGATGAAGCTTATTCCTTGCGCGTGTTGCATCATGTGCCGCATAAATGGGAAGAAGGTTGGCGGCAAAATACCATCTTTGACGAGGTTTTCGAATGCTTCAAATTCATCAAATACGAGAATAAGCGTTTCATTGTTGGGCAATGCGTTGCGCACGTCTGGCAGGAAAGATTGGGTAAACTGTCGCCCCGGATTTTGCTTCCATGAGTCGTCACTGGGGATTTCTATCTCAATGTCTCTGAGGGCAAGTGTGTCGGAGATTAGATAGGCTAATTCGTTGAAAAATGGGCCGAGTCCTGGCATTGTGCCGAGCGATTGGCAGTCGACGTAGATGGGGATTAGTGTGTCGGGCAGATGTTGGTCGAGGCGCAGGAGGAAGGAGGTTTTGCCTGTGCGCCGTTGGCCGACCATGATGAGCACGCTTTCTTGGGCGAGGCGTTGGGCGTTGTCGCTTATGAATTTGAATTGGGATTCGCGACCGACAAACATGGGGTTGTTGTTGCGCAGGGGCATGCCTGGGGCGTAGCGGTTGGGAATGGGGAGGAAGGTGCGCGGTTTTTTGATGAGTTCGACTCTGTCGCCAAATTCGAAGGTGTGGGAACGGCCGTTTGGATCATCATATAAAATAGTTAGCGGCACGCGAAAACGGTCGTCTACTAAGGGCTCAATTTTTATGGAGAGCGTTTGGCTTTTGCCACGCGGCAATGTAGCAATTGTGGGGAAATCGCCATGAATGCGATAGGCGGGATCGTTGTCGAGAATGAGCTGCACGGATTCGGCGGTAGAACGGCCGTTATTGCGCATTTCAATCACCAACTCCGTTATGACATCAGTCAAAATTCGCTTCGTCATTAACGTCGCTTCTAAAAATGGGCGTCCACGAACGGAATCAATTTCTGCTCGTGTCCATCCCTGCCAGCGAGAGACAATGGCTTGGAGCAAATTACGATCAATGTGACGCGAGGATAAGGGCAATTTTGTCTGCAGTCTGGAGAGCAAGGTGTTGGCTTGCGTATAGTAGGCTAATTTATCTTCAGGCAGATCAACCCGTTGCGCATCACGAATCGTTGCCAAAATGGGCAGCAGTGCTTCAGTGGGTTTGTAAAAGCGGCCTGCCTTTTTCTGCGCCGCGACGAGATGTTCTAAATTGGGCAAGAGCAGACTTAGTTCGTTCAGCGAATTGGCTTCTAAGAGCTTTTTGACTGTGCCATATGTTTCTTCCCAAATCGGGGCGTCTTTCCAGTTTGGTTTGTTGGCGAAGAGGTCGTTGATGATGGAAACGCTGGTGTCGGGGCGTTCTTTGAGGAGATAGAGCGCATCAGCAAGATTGGCTAACGGCCGATTTTCATCCGCCCGTGCCGAGTTCGCCAAATCAAGCATTAAGGTAGGTGCATCTGCATTGCTTCTATAAAAATTGCTAAGCTGTTGCAACGTCTTTTCTGGCGATGCCCCAATCAACTTGTAAAGCTTATCACTCGGCTGCGTTTGGCGACGATTTACAAAGCGCGTGAGCAGCGCAGTGCCTGTGATGGCGCCGAGCAAAATGAAAAGGAGGGGAAGTTGATTTGTTGCTGGTGGCGTTACGGTGGCGGAAACTGTGGCGGGCACGTTGGTTTCGCCGACGATGCCGCTATAACGGCCGTTATCGTAGACAAACCGATAGGCAGAATCTGTTAGTTGGTCAGTGGCCGCAAACTGCCAGCGATAGCTATTATTGCGTATTTCTGGCTGTTCGGGTTGCGTAATCCAGCCAAGGTTGGCATCAAATATGTCTAAAGAAATGGCCGTTTTCTGCACGTCGCCCACCTGTTCAACAGAAAAGATGACGCTACTTTCAGTCTCTTGTCGTTGGGGTGAAATAAAGAGCGGCGGCGTTTGTTCCCCCGCAGAGAATTTTTGCACAACGCCACGTCGGCTGATAGCCAGTAGATGGTCGGGTTCGCTTTCGTTTAGTCGTTCAGTTTGCAAATAGTCGATGGGGTCTGAGGTGGCGATGGTTTCGATTAATCGGCCGTTGCTGGCAATCAAACTAATTTGTGCCGCGTCATTGGTTACAGCAATATCAACTTGATTTAAATTTAAGTCATAGTTGCCCACATTAAACACGGACACGCCCACACTCGGCGGTAACTTAACTAGCGTCGCCACATCCCCACTTCGCGCATTGAGAAAATAAATGTTGCCATCTTCACTTGAAATATTAAGAAAATTTGTCCGTGGATAGAACGCGGTCGCTTTAATATCACCCAAATAAATTGCCCAAAGTTGCTGTAACTCATCTTGGGCATTGAGCATAAGACCAAGGGTGGAGCCGTCTTCTAAAAAGATGATGACAATTTGTGTTAAGTTGCTATTGTCGCTTTTGCGCACAATATCTATAAGCTGAATTTGCTCGATTGGGGTGTCAAACTTCATGGTTGGCGTTGTAAATGCGTCGCTGATGCCCGAGGGTGGGAGATCGATGCTGGTTTCATCAAGCAATTTCCCCTCTTTATTTAGCTGATAGAGGACGTTGTTTGCCGTGAACACAAGGAGTCGTGCGCCATTTTCTGTGGCTAACGGAAGATGCACAATGTGTTCAATTGGCTGGGTGAATAATGTGCACCAGCTTACTCGACCGTCTCGCGTGATGCTAAAAAGCTGTCCTGTGTGTGTGCCGAAGATGAGTGTGTCGCGCCCTGTGCCGTCGATATTGCCGACTGCCTTTGCGGTGACGAGGGCGGGCATTTTTATCGGCCGATTCCACACGCGCCCCCCATTAGCCGTTACCGCTTCAACCACTTGACGGTTGTCCAAGTCAAAAGGCAGCGCATCATCGTCTTGATTGCGATCAAACACTTGCTGTGCTAGCTCAACCTCGCACGCTAACTGGGCGCTTTCGACAACCTCTCTATCCCCTTCATATAAAATGGCGACTTCTTTTGGCTCAAAAAAAGTTGAGTCTAGGGGAATGAGATCATCAATTTTCTCACCAAATTTTTCGACGCGCAGCACCCGTCCGTCGTTTGTGAGCCATGCAAGGCGACCGTCTCGTGTACCAAGGATCAGTTCATCACCAGAGAGGTCGTTGATGTCTTCTTTGAGGATGGCTGTGGGCGGGGCGTTGAGCGAAAATGACCAACTGTTTTGGTAGGTGATTTCGCCAAGGGGATAGAGGCTGATCGAATCGGCCGTTAACACTAAAATTTCAGGCTGATCATCTTGATTAATATCAATAAGTTCAAGGTGTTCAGCATTTGGCATATCTGGCAGAGAAGCTAGGTCAAAATTACAGCCACTTTTAGTAAAAGATCGTTTAATCTTTTCACCAAAGCTATTTTCTGGACTACTGCGCAAAGGACAACCAGATTGACCCTCAATTAAAAAATGTGCGTTGACTTCGCGCGCAAGCGTGAGCGCGGCGGCAACTGGATTTTGTGTATTGAATGAGGTCGGATTTGTTGATAATGAAAACGGCTCAAGCGGCAACTGTAAGCTGGCAAAGTCTGCTTGCCAAACGATATTGCCCAGCTGATTTAAGGCCATTAGCTCATCTGCCTGCGTTTCTATCAACAACAAGGGCTGATTTGTTGCGCTAAGCGGGGTTAGCGAAGCGATAGGGTTTTCTACATTTATTTCCCACATTGGTTGGCGAGTTAAGGTGTTGAATAGAAAAACAGCGCCGTCGCTTGTGCCAACGGCAATATTTTGTTCATTGCCAAGTGTCGTTATGCTAGTGATGATGGCAGGTATTTCTGCACCCCATTCAACTATGCCTGTTTCGTCAAGAACCACAAAACGACTTTCGTTTACACTTGCGGTTCTAATGGTATAGCTTAATATGACTTGCTCTGATCGTTGCTCGGTTTGCTGTGTAACGAGCAAATTTGCGTTGGGCACAATGCTGACGTTTTCATCTTGATAAGGGATATCCCACAAAGGTTGCCCAGCGCCATCTATCAAATAGAGTGTGCCATTATTTGATAATAATATGAGGCCTGTTTGGGCATTGGTAAACTGAATGGTTTCAAATTGGGTTATGAATTGGCCTTCTGGCGGGGTGAATAATACTTGGACGGGATTGGCACTGTCTGCGCCGATTGGGTTGGCTTGATTGTCTAAGAGGACAATGCTGTTGTTTAGCAGCAGGATGATTTCTGCTTGGGGATTTGTGTTAAGAATATCGGCCGATTTTATCCCGCGAACTGCCCCCTCTATTGTTGTTTCCGCCTGTTGTCTGCCTGTCGCGTCGACTATTTGAATGGTGGCGTTGAACCCGTCTTGCTGCACGAGAATGATTTCGGCGATGGTGTCATTGTTTAAATCGGCCGTTAACGAATGGGAGGGTAATTCAGCAAGAGGTGTTGTCCAATAAGGTTCAGGCTGTTGCGCCTGAGCAGACAGCTCATGCGGCCAAAGCAAAAGCACAAAAACAAATAAGATGCCAAGCCAACTGCCTCGCTGAGTCATTTGTTTAGCTTACTTAGCGTCTGGCGCACGAAACGCATAGCCGACGCCACGTTCGCTGACCACCCAACTGTCATAGGGCGCAACGGCCTGACGCAAGCGTTTAATGAGCGTTTTTAGACGGTCAGGATCATCAAAGCGCACGTTGCCCCAAACGGCTTGCTCAAGCTGTTTATAATGCACTACCTGTTCAGGTTCTTGGCAGAGCCGAACCAGCAGGGCGAACTGCGAGTTGGTTAGCTTTATTTCACCCTCTAGCGCAATCACTAAATGCTGATGTGGGTCAATGACAAAGGCGTCTGTCTGAATCAATCCTTCCACCGTTTGTCGGCGAATGAAGCGACTCAACGCTTGAGACGTATAGGCTAGGCCAGCGTCTGTTTTGGTCAACAGGCATTGTTGGGTCAAATGGCGCGTGCTATCAATGTTGCCACTGCGCGTGGCTAAGCTATATTGTTGTTCCGTAGATAAGTTGTCCCAGAGATAGCTTAAGTGGGAGTCAAGCTCCATTTCAATGGGCGTGTCTACAGCAGTAAACGGCCGATCTTTTCCATCCTGCAAAAACTGATACGCATGGTAGCCAGCTACCTGTAAGAAAAAGGGATGTGCGCCAACGAGCGACACGAGAAAGTCTAGCTGTTCGTCTGTGAATGTGTCCCCAACTGTGTTCATGCGGTCGATAAGGAGACTGCGACTGTCTGACGCAGAGAATAGGCCAAGGGGCATGGTGACGAAGATGTTGAAGAAGGGGGAGGAGAGGATTTCTTCATCGGCCGTTATCGCATACAAAGGATGCTGGCTGGCCGTAATATAGGCGATGCCATATTTTGTTGTCAGTCCGCGCAAACGGGCAAAAAAGTAGGGCGTTAGCTGTTCGTTGGCGGCCAATAGCTCAAACTCGTCGAGCATAATAACAATGTTGATGTCTTGGCGGTGAAGCGCATGAAGTACGCGATCTAAGGCGCGATAGGTGACGGCTTGTTCTGCCAACTTTAGCTCGATGCCTGCATCTTCTGCCGCGTCCAGTAATTCTGTGTAGATGGACTCGTACACTTCGTCTGCGGGTGAGCCGCCGAGGAGCTGGCAGTCGATGACGACGAAGAGCGCGTTTGGCGATTCTAGGCCAACTTGGGCGCGAATGTCGGAGTGGGTTAGATGGAGCAGGAGGGAACTTTTGCCGATGCGGCGGGGGCCGATGACGCTGACGCTTTGGCCGTTGCGCAGAAGGCCGAGGATTTGGGAGACTTCGCTGGTGCGATTATAGAAATCGGCCGATTTGCGAATGGCGCCACGATGATAAAAAGGATTTTGGAATGTCATAATTACTTACTTCAATTTAGATTATGACACCAGTTTAACACAAATGGACGTGAAATTGTCACTAAAATGTAACGGAGTTTTCTTAAAAGATTAGTGGGGAGTGGAGAAACATAGCTCTACCTCCGGGAGGTAGTTGCCTAACTGAAAATAATGCGATTAAACCTCCCGGAGGTTTGATCGCTACGCTAAAATCATCAAGGCTAAATTGAAATAAATCAGCAATCCCGTAGCATCCACAACGGTCGTAATCAGTGGCGCAGAGACGACGGTGGGGTCAATGCCGACCCGTTCAGCGAGTAGGGGAACGATGGTGGACATGACGTTGGCGGTGATGACGACGGCGGGCAGGGTTAGGGCGAGAACGAGTGCGGTTTCGACGGGAACGCCCCAGAG
>JAYJMJ010278369.1:0-29810 GCA_036873875.1 Laminaria ephemera
CCCCACTCCAGAAGATTTCAAAAAACAAAACAGAAGCGCGGGTCGCTGCGCGGAGCTTTCGCTGCGCTCGCCGGTGAGAATTTTTGTTATTTGTTCTTCTGTGTTGGTATGCCCCTCGAGGGAAACCCGCAGCGTGAGCAAGGGATATCTAGTACGTAAGGCCACTTGCCTTTGTCGTGCCAGCGGCTTGAGTGGCTTGTCTCTCTGACATGCTTAGCCTGCGGCCTTCATTTTTGAAAAGACCAAAAACAGAAGCAAAAGTCTTTCTTGCTGCTTATTTGCCCTAGCGGGTTGGCTGACACCAATTTTTGAAATCATCTGGAGTAGGGCCGCGCTAGAAGCACATCCTTAGTAACGCTAGCGCTCACGTGGCATCCATGCCACTTAGACCCCACTCCAGAAGATTTCAAAAAACAAAACAGAAGCGCGTTTCGCTGCGCGGAGCTATCGCTGCGCTCGCCGGTGAGAATTTTTATTGATTGTTCTTCTGTTTAGAGATGTTCAAGAGCAAATAAATGCTCATTGTTTGGCAAGTTCTGCTGTGTTTTGTATGTGCTTGTGGGTGCCATCAAGTGACATGGTCGGTTGTGTAGTTGTCTGTATACAGATGGTTACGTCAAATATTTCCGCTAGCAAGGCGAAGCCAATAACTGTTAACGTCATTACATATAAAACTCTTATCAACTTCAAAAAAAACCAAAAAAAAGCTCAAGTTCCTCGGTGACATGGAACAAACTGTGCTGCTTTTTGGCCTGAAAGTGTGATTCAGTAGAGATCTATCAAGGCTAACTTGGCCTGTTGGAGTAAATACGCCAAGGGCGGGCATGCTGCATGCACTTCGACATCGAATCGTTTTGTACACAATGGAGTAATGTAATGTCTACTGATCATCACACACATACAATCGTCTGCGAAGACCCTTCTCTAGCTGCCGACCTTCGGATTGAGAAAAGCGTTGATAACCATCATCCTGAAATTGGAGATACGGTTACTTGGACCCTGAGTATAAAAAATGATGGTCCAGGCCACGCTGCGGGGGTTCGTGTTGAAGATCTTTTACCCCCAGGTGTATACCACGTCAGTGATACCGCTGATTTTGGTGATTATGATGAAAATACCGGCGAATGGTATATAGGTAATTTTGCCTCCGGCAGTTGCCATACACTTACTATTGAGACTGTTGTTACAGACCTCACTGCAGCACAAATCAATAGCGCGACAGTTTATGCCGGCGCCGATACTCACGAATCAGACTACGATAACAACACCGACAGCGATTGGATAAGCCCACAAGGTTCAGTTGCAGACTTAAACGTAGTTAAGGGAGTCAGTAACGATCAACCAGCAATAGGTGATGAAGTGACTTGGTCTGTTACCGTCACCAATGACGGTCCAGATACCGCTACAAATGTAGTGGTTAAAGATGAGCTCCCCCCAGGTGTGACTCACATTAGTGATCAGGCTACAGCAGGTGATTATGATGAAGCGGCAGGAACTTGGAGATTCGATGAGCTAGCAAGTGGCGCATCTCAAACACTGACCATAGTGACAAGCGTACAAGAGACATCACCGCAGTGGAACAACGCCACTGCAAACAGTGACACCTATGAAGCTGATTGGAGTGACAACACTGGCCACGCAGTAGTTCGTGGTGGTGAGGCAGATATTTCCATCACTAAAACGGTAAGCGACGAAGCACCAAACTTAGGTGATGAAGTAGAATGGACAATCACTGTTACCAACAACAGTACAGATACGGCAATAGGGGTTAAAGTTTTAGACACCCTGCCAAGCGGCTTAAAGCACGTTGGTGATGAAGCAACCACAGGGTATTTTGACGAGTATCAATCACAGTGGTGGATTGGTGAACTCGAAGGCGGTGCTAGTGAAACACTAACTATCACCACCAACGTTATTGATGCGGCCGAAACCCAGGTAAATACCAGTACAGTATTAAGTGATACCAGTGATCCAGACACAGAAAACAATACAGCAACAGCCAGCACAAATGCAGAGTCAGCTGATTTAGTGGTTGAAAAGTCGGTAAGTGACGCAGCTCCAAACGTTGGAGATACCATTACATGGACAGTAACAGTACGAAATGACGGCGCTGATACCGCTGTAAACACCGTACTCCATGATGCACTTCCTAACGGTGTTGAATACGCGTCTAATGATGCCTCTCTAGGCGGCTACGATAACATTACCGGTCAATGGGACTTAGGTGATCTTCCAGCTGGTGCCTCTGAGACATTAACTATAGACACCGTTGTTACAGCCTCATTCCTGCAGATGAATGTAGCGGTAATAACCAGTGATACTTTTGATCCTGAAGATTGCAATAACCATGACTTTGCAATTGTAGATGCACTGCCAGCAGCAGACCTTGCTGTGACTAAAGTAGTCAGTGATGAGGCGCCAAATTTAGGTGATGTAATTACATGGACAATTGAAGTTACTAACAACGGGCCAGACACAGCGACTAACATAGAAATAAACGAAGTATTGCCAGCGGGCGTTACCTTCCTTCCAGATGCGGATGGCAATGAGCGTTCAGCTGGTGCATATAACCCAGCAGAGGGCAGTTGGACACTCAGTTCACTGGCCGTTGGCGCGACTGAAACGCTAGTACTAAGCACTACAGTGACGAGCTTAGACGAGCAAGTTAATGCGGCAGATGTGACCAGTGACACTTATGATCATAACCCAGATAATAATAGCGATAATGCCGTAACAGATGCAGTAGCTTCTGATCTACAAGTGACTAAAGTCGTCAGTGATGAAACGCCGAATTTAGGCGATGTTATCACTTGGACAATTGAAGTAACCAATAACGGACCCGATGCAGCTATTGGCGTTGAAGTAACCGATATATTGCCAGCGGGTGTTACATTGATTCCGCTTGAGTTTGGTCGTGCAGGTTCTGCCGGAAGTTATGAAGATGGTAGCTGGACCCTAGACACACTGGCAGTCGGTGCCACAGAAACTCTAACACTTAGCACCGAAGTCACCAGTCTGGACGTGCAGGTTAATACCGCCACTGTAACCAGCAGTACAATTGATCTTGATCCAACCAATAATGACGACACAGCCGAAGCAGATGCGGTAGCTGCTGATCTGCAAGTGACTAAAGTAGTGAGTGATGAAGCGCCTAACTTAGGCGATGTTATTACTTGGACAATTGAAGTTACTAATAACGGACCCGATGCAGCCACTGGTGTTGAAGTAACCGATATATTGCCAGCGGGTGTTACATTGATTCCTGTTGATGCGGACCTTGCAGCTTCTGCAGGAAGCTATGAAAATGGTAGCTGGACCTTAAGCACACTGGCGGTCGGTGCTACAGAAACTCTGACGCTTAGCACCGAAGTCACCAGTCTGGACGTGCAAGTTAATACAGCCACTGTAACCAGCAGTACAATTGATCTTGATCCAACCAACAACGACGACTCAGCCGAAACAGATGCGGTAGCTGCTGATCTGCAGGTGACTAAAGTAGTGAGTGATGAAGCCCCGAACATAGGCGATGTTATCAGTTGGACAATTGAGGTTACTAATAAAGGGCCTGATGCAGCCAATGATATTGAAGTAACTGATATATTACCAGCGGGCGTTACATTGATTGCTGCTGCTTCGGGCAGTGCGGCATCTGCCGGTAGTTATGAAAATGGTAGCTGGACCTTAAGCACATTGGCAGTCGGTGCCACAGAAACTCTAACACTTAGCACCGAAGTGACCAGTCTGGACGTGCAGATTAATTCAGCCACTGTAACCAGCAGTACAATTGATCTTGATCCAACCAACAATGACGACACAGCCGAAACCGACCCAGTGGCTGCTGACTTAGCAATTACCAAAGTGGTTAGTGATGAGAGTCCTTCGTTGGGTGACATGATCACCTGGACTGTTGAAGTCGTTAACAATGGCCCAGACAGCGCTACTGAAGTTACAGTACTTGATGCGCTGCCTGATGGCCTAGTGTATGTAAATGATAGTGCAACTACAGCAACTGGTACGGTTACAGTGACTGAAGACGGTGCAATTGGTTGGCAAATTGGTGATCTTGGTGTTAGCAACCCAGTAACTCTTGAAATCGTGACTGAAGTCATTAGTCTTGATATTCAGGTAAATGAAGCCACAGTTACAGCGGCACCTGGTGAAGACCAAGACCCTATTAACAATACCGCTGAAGCCGAAGTTGATGCTATCCAAGTTGACCTCAGTGTTACCAATATGACTGATACACAAGTCGCCTCCATAGGTGATTCGGTTGTATGGGAAGTGACTGTCACGAATGAAGGTCCTGACGATGCAACTGGTGTAGCAGTATCAGATGTTTTACCTGAAGGAATAGTATTCGTAAGTGCAGATACAGATACCGCTTCAGCGACCTATACCGACGGCGTTTTGGAAGTTGGTGATCTAGCAGTGGGTGAAACGGTAAGCGTCACTATTACTTCAACGGTAAGTGAAGAAGCTACAGTTGGTAATTTGATCAGCATTGCGCAGGTAATAAGACAGCAGGAGTCAGACCTTGATTCCGCACCTGATAATGATGATGGAGATCAGTCAGAAGATGACGAGGCAGCAGCGTCTATTACTATAGAGCCTGCATTTGGCGCGGTAGCTAATGATTTAGCTGTCGATGGTAGCGGTGGTGGTTCTATCAATGCTGTTGTAGTGATAGATCGCTCAAGCAGTATGAAAGAAAATATCACTATCGACGGTGTGACGAAAACCAGACTAGATTGGAATATTGAAGCTGTCGAAGATTTTGCTGCAAGAACAGAGATTAAGTCAGTTAAGGTAATCGCCTTTGATGCACGAGTAACGGACGACGACGGTAGCGAATTGCCGATTATCTATGATGGTGGTGATGCTGACCTGATAGACAAAAACCACGTTCCTACTGATGAAGTGTCGGATTGGATTGATCTTTCAACTGCAGCAGGCGCCACTGCGTTAGAAGTGTTTCTAGCGGACTTGGGTCCTGAAGGCGCAGCAAAGCCATGGGGTAGTGGCACAAACTACCAAGCAGCTATAGATGCAACAATGGCCCAAGACCTTGAATCACCAGTTGATGCAGTAGAGACGAATTACTACTTTTTCTCAGATGGTGTGCCGACTCAAGGTGGCAACGCTGATAATCAGTTAGAAGACGTAGCTGGTTGGGAAAGTTTCGCAGAAGCTAATTTTGACAATACTTATGCAGTAGGTTTTGGCGGTGCAATCAAAGCGAGAGAAGCGTTAGAAGAGATTGCTCACATCAACGGCCAAGCAGACGACCCAACAATTGATGATGATCCAAACCTTCTTCTTGTGACTGAAATAGACGCTGTTCCTAGTGTCCTATCAAACTTCGCATCCACAAGTGTAACTGGCAACGCAATCGCTGATGATATATCTGAAAATGCCATAAGCATCACTAGTATGGTCTTTGACGGAGTTACCTACACTTATGCGGGTGGAGAGATAACGGAATCAGGTCCAACGCAAGACGCTTTCTTGACCAACAGTTTTGTAGTGGTTGAATCAGATCAAGAGGGGTCGCTGCAGTTTGACTTCGAAACGGGTGATTTCACCTACTTTTCACCAACAACCGCTGTTGATATTACCGAGGTATTTGAATACTCGATTATGGATACAGAAGGTATGGAAAGCTCAGCCGACGTGACTATTAATGTCGCGGCCTTTCCAGCGCTTGCAGCAACAGAAGTTGTGGAGATAGCGTTCGCCGACCTAGTCAGCGCCAATGACGATGATCTGGATCAATTATTGCCTACCTCACCAGCCGTTGCGAAATTGCCGAGTGCAGACGGTGAGCTGAGTGTTGTTGAAGACCATGGCGGGTCTGACGTTCACTTGTCGCAACTTGATTTAGAAATGCAAATCTGGGATAGCGGGGTCGCTATGTTCTAACCAAGCGCCAGTTGGTTGACACCGATCCCTTCCCTTTGAAGGGGTCGGAAATAATGACAGATGTAGAAGTACATAAACATTCCACAGCACAGCACCCCTCCAATTCAATGGATGTGCTGCTGGTTTGCTTCCAAAAAATAGCGCAATGGCATTCGCGTGAAGTATTCGCAGAAGCGGCCCTAGCTAGCCTTCCCGTAACACCTAATGGCCTAGCGCCAGCACAGATGCTTGAACTTGCCAGCAGGTCTGGTTTTGAAGGCACTGTAATTCAGAAAAAACCAACTGAACTTAGCGCCGAACAACTCCCCGCTATTGTATTACTTAAAGATAACCGTGCTGGTATCGTTGAATCAGACGGCAGCGCTGTTGGTTTCCGTTTTTTACTGTTGCAAGATAATGGGCAGTTTGTAGAATCTCCAGCATCATACTTAAACGAAAATTTCATCGGCTATACCTTCACGTTCGCATTGCGTACAGCAAGTATGGCCAGTGGCTCTGGCTTAAAGACGGCTAAGCAAAATTTATCTGACTCTTCCAGTAGGCAGTATTGGTTCTGGCAAACATTGTGGAAGTTCCGCAGCTATTACCTGCAACTGCTACCCGCTTCTTTATTGATTAATCTGTTTGCGTTGGCAATGCCATTTTTTGTCATGATTGTGTATGACAGAGTAGTGCCGAATAGTGCGACCGAAACATTGTGGGTGCTAGCCATCGGCGTTGTATTGGTGTTTGCATTCGACCTTGTTATGAAATTAGTACGCGGAGCACTGTTGGAGCGTGCTGGTAAGGAAATGGATCTAAAGCTCTCGGGGATTTTATTCGAGCAAATCACATCGTTGTCTATCAGCTCAATTCCGGCATCTATGGGTAATCTAGTCAGCCGTATAAAAGCCTATGAGACGCTTCGTGAATTTTTTGTATCTGCCACCATGCTTGCAATAGCTGATCTGCCTTTTTCCCTCATGATGATCGGGGTGATATTTTATCTTGGCGGTCCCATCGGTTGGGTACTTATTGTGGCAGCAACCATAGCGATCACTGTAGGCGTGCTGGTTCAAATTCCACTGCGCAAGTCTGTTCAAGTAGCTTCTGAGGCAGGTTTGGAAAGGCAAGCGTTTATTGGTGAAAGTGTGGCTAACCTAGAATCGGTAAAGGCCTGTAATGCTGAAGGCTATTTACAACGACGAATGAACAGCATGATGCTGACTGCTTCATCCTCTGCGGTAAAGTCACATTGGTACAGCCTGTTAGCTAACACGTTAACTACCACGACTATACAAGTAACATCAGTGGCGGTGGTTGTGGCGGGTGTTTATCTAGTGACTGCTGGGCAACTGACCATGGGGGGCATGATTGCGGTGGTCATGTTGACATCGCGCTGCATGGCACCGCTGGCAATGGTAGCTGGTCTCATGACTCGCCTACAGCAAGCGTTGCAATCTTTGCAATCACTCAATGGTGTGATGAGCCTTGAGCGTGAAACAGAACTCACTGACCGCTTTACCCATGCTTCTGTTAAGCATGCTGACTTCAAATTTCAAAAATTTGGACTGCAATACCCCGATCAAAACGAATTTGCCCTAAAAGACTTATCATTCAGAATTCAAGAAGGTGAAAAAGTTGCATTGTTGGGTCGCATTGGTTCCGGCAAGAGCACGTTGCTAAAGGTAATGGCAGGTTTGCTAAAGCACTCTGAAGGTGCGCTGCTAATAAACAGCATAGATATTGCCCAGTATCATCCAGCAATTTTACGGAAAATGGTTGGCTATGTGCCGCAAGATGCAGCGTTGTTTCACGGTACACTGCGAGATAACATCGCAATGGGTAATACCATATTCACCGATGATCAAATACTAGAAGTTATTCGTTTCACGGGGCTTGATTCATTCGTAAAGCGGCATCAAAACGGTATTCATGCACAGGTTGGAGAGCGCGGAATCTTGCTCTCTGGTGGGCAGCGTAAGGCGGTAGCACTTGCTCGCTGCTTATTACTTAAGCCACCGATGTTATTGCTTGATGAGCCAACTGCAAACCTAGACCCGCAAACAGAAAAACTATTTATAAAGAACCTCGAACGTTTATCAGCGCTACCTGGCAGTACTTTAGTGGTGGCAACTCACAAGGCGTCGGTGCTTAATATTGTTGATCGAGCCATTGTGCTAGATAACGGCCAAATTGTGTCAGATGGTCCGGCTTCTCAAGTGCAAAAAAATGCCACGCAACATCCCACTGCGGCCCAAAAAACACCCAGAAAAGCGACTATTACCCGTAGCGCTCCAGTGCGACAAAAACCCGCAACCCCCAAGCCTGATGCAGTGAAGGCGGCATCATGAGCGCAAAAGAAAAATCTGTATCGGCTAGCAAACCGGTCGCTCTATGGGATCTTAGTCAGTTAGACTCCGTAGGTTCTGAAGATAACCCTTCCGTTGCAAGTGATCAGAGTTCAGTAGAGTCAAGTCAGCCTGCTGCGAGCCCCAGCGTAGCAAGTGTAGATTTTGGTGCACAAACTGAAGAGCTTGTGCGACAGCAGCCGCAAATGAAGCAACGATGGATACCATTAATAGGCGTGGCTTTCTTCGCAGTACTATTGCTGTGGGCCAGTGTTGCCAAAATTGATCAAGTCACCCGTGGTCACGGTAAGGTGATACCGGCTAGTGGAGTGCAACGCATACAGAGTCTTGAAGGTGGTATTGTTGACAACATTCAAGTGAGAGAAGGCGAACTAGTAGAGCAGGGACAGGTGCTGCTTCAATTAGAAGATACACTTTTCAATTCAAACTATTTAGAGAATGCAGTGCAACGTGACTTCCTTGCAGGAAGAGTGGCCCGTTTGCAGGCGGAGTCGCAAGGGTTTACAGCACCTGAATTTCCTGCAAACCTAAATGCAGAAAACCTTGAAATAGAAACCAGACTATTTAATATTCGGCGGGATGATTTTCTAGCACAGCAGCGTGCAATTGCTGATCGCTTAACGTTGGCAGAAGAAGAAATTTCTATTCTTACTAACGGTAAGCAATCTGTGTCTCGTCTTGATCTTGTAGTGAGTCGCCGGATGGCAGCAGAGCTACAAGGACAACTGAATACACTACGCACTAAACAGGTTAGAGACGCGCTTGAACAGCATGACGGTTACCGCTCTGAGTTATTGGTTTTAGATGAATCACTCAAGCGTGACAAAGACAGGCTCGACAGAACAACCCTGCGGTCTCCTGTTCGAGGTGTGGTTAATAAAATTCATGTAGAAGCTGTTGGTGAAGTGGTAGATCGTGGTGACTCCATAATGGAGATTGTACCTCTCGAGGATACGCTACTGATAGAAGCCAATATCCGACCTTCAGACATTGGCTTCATACACGCAGATCAGCGTGCAGTGGTTAAATTCACCGCTTATGAGTTTACTATGTACGGAGGCTTAGAGGGTACTGTGGAATACATAGGTGTTGATACTGTGTCTGATGAACAGGGCGATAGCTACTACCCAATAAGGGTTAGGGCATCTGCAGATACGTTGGGTGTAAACCGTGATGGAAAAGACTTGCAAATTATACCAGGAATGGTCGCAGAGGTAGATCTCATGACCGGTGAAAAAACAGTATTGCAATATGTTATGACGCCTATTAATAGAGCGCGTGAAAGAGCATTGACTGAGCGCTAAAGGTCTTTTTCACTAACACTATTTACCGTTAGAGTGGTTTTTAAAGCTGAACAGCACCTTGCAAAAGCTTTGCAAGGTATTTGAAGTCAATGCCTTCTGTATCAGTGAAATTAATATGTCTGCGATATTTCCCTGAGCCTAGAAGCATAGCTTTTGGATCCTTTAGCTGTGCTCCATTGCTGAACGATATCTGCGCGTGGTTTTTATAGATGAATACACCACAAAACTGACCTTCTTTTTCATCGGGCAGTACTGTGAATAGCGTGCCGCCATATTTTTTCACCGGCACCGCACGAGGTACAGTGTGTTGAATAAAGTTTTCCAATTCCGCAGCCAGGGACTCTACGGCTAAAAATGATGACGCCATATAGATATATTGCCTTTTGATATAGTTGAACTTACGCGGGCTTTAAATGCTAATTGAAAAGCTAAGCTCAACTAGAAGTGTCTGGTGCTTGGCCTACATGCTCTAAACCGTATTTGTCCCGCAGTGCTTTCATGGAATGCTTGAATTCTTCCTCCGAACTAGTATTTTCATTCACGGCTTTAAGCAATTGATCAGACTCAATAAAGAACTGATCAAGTCCTGCAGGTGAGCAATATAGCAGTGCTGTCACTGGCTCATTGGTTTCATTCCAGAATGAGTGTGCTTTATAGCTAGGGCAAGTGACACTCTCAGCGGCGGAAAGGCTGAATTTTGGTTCGCCTAGAAACTGAAAAGTTAGTGTCCCGGTAAGTACGCAGAACACTTCAACAAACTGATGTTTTGTAAATATAGGAGGCGCGCTATTGCCCGGTTCCACATACTCGATAACAGTAACCTGATTTTCAGTCGCCGCTCCTGGGGTTCGTATTTTTATACGACTCCCCATCAGAGTATTTAGCCAGGGTTGCGGAGGTAGGGGCATTGCTTTTGTATTTCCTTTTCTACCGAGCTTAGCAACGTAGGATTACGACAGACTATGGTACCAGTACCCGCGACACATTAAAAAACAACGTGTAGCGTGTTTCTTCGCCTTGCTGGTTAAGCCATATTGTGTAGTCACCAGCTGGCAGTGTTTCATTAAAACCAATTGCACCTTCGCCCTGATTAGCAAGTGATAATAGGTTTTGCCCAAACGAATTATGATCAAACTCACTGTAACCTAGAAATTCCCCACTGCTTGTTGCAGCATCCGTGGGAAGCACTGTAAAAGTAGTCCCACTTTGGATGGCCATAAAAATTGGATTGCCTTCAGCAGGGTTGAAGTCACCGATTGTAATATCGTCAAGTGAATCGCACGGGCCTACATTGAAAGTGATGTAGTCTTCTTCGCCCGGTCTTGTACCGCCTCGGAATTCGTTGCTGCCAACGCCAAGCGTCCATGTAGTGGGGGTCAATGGATCGTTCGAGAATTCCCCACGGTCGCCTTGAATAAGTGGTTGAGCCTGCTCTGAGCCACATGTTATTGCTGTTGATTCTGTTGTAGCATTGCTGCCGTCGCTGCACGCACCTAGGAACGCTGTGAGCGACGTGAAAATAGTAGTGGCAAGGAGTCGATTCATGGGTAAACCTCTAGAATTAATACAATTGCTAGGTATGTTGACGTATTTTTTGTCTACATTAAACGCTCAGTTCAGCAATACTCTCCTAATATATTCTGTTTGTGATGAGCTGCCAAATTTTTGTGGCACTTATATATGGGCGCTGCTAGGAACGCTTGGCAATAGGGTATGTACCATACTTAGGGCGTTTGGCTGATATTGGCTTTTCTCAGTAAAGAATATTGGTGCAATCGAATATTAGGATTGACTTAGGCGTGTTACTAGGCCCAAAACGGTGGCGTCACGGTTAACTGGTATGTATGGCATACTCAGTGCCCGCTCAAAATAGGCTGGCATTGTGATTGCCAAGTACGGCCATATATATTCGTTTTTCCACCCTGTGCCGAATCCTGCATCAAAGTAACTTAGCCTCCAATGTCATCTACCGAAAATAACCATGAGCTCAATGAGCCGTCCGCTTGGTCTATCCTCCGGCGCCTGGCTAAATACCTTGGGCGTTATAAAGCACGTGTAGCGGTCAGTCTTCTTGCGTTGCTGGTGGCGGCTATAGCAACCCTAACCATGCCAGTCGCATTTCGGTATCTGGTTGATCTAGGGTTTGTGAATCCTGCCAGTGTCGCAAGTGATGTGGCAAGTGAAGCGGCAAGTGATCAAGCAGGTATTACTAATGCCAACGTAAATTTAATTTTTATTGGGCTCTTCGCATTAGCTTCTGTTTTGGCCATAAGCACCGCTGTGCGATTCTATTGTGTTTCATGGTTAGGTGAGCGTATCACTGCAGATCTGCGCAGTGATGTCTACTCGCAAGTGCTATTGCAAGATCCGCAATTTTTTGAAACGCTTAAAACTGGTGAAGTGCTCTCTAGGCTTTCATCTGATACAACGTTAATCCAATCACTTATTGGTACCAGTATTTCATTGGGGTTGCGCAACATACTATTGTTTTTCGGTTCGTTGTTTATGATGCTCTACACAGACCTTCGCTTAGCTGCCATTATTGTAGCGTTACTACTTGTAGTGGTGTTGCCGATATTATTTTTTGGTCGTAAAGTAAGAAAGCTTTCACGAACTAGCCAAGATAAATTAGCAGATACTGGGGCTATGGCAGGTGAAACACTCAGTGCGATGCAAATTGTACAAGCCTACGGCCGTGAGTCGCTTGAGTCTAAAAAGTATGCAGACGCAACAAATCTGGCGTTTGTCGCTGCCATTAATCGAAACAAATCTAGATCTTTGTTAACAGCCCTATCTATTGTTTTAGTATTCGGTGCAATAGTTATGGTGCTTTGGTTGGGTGCAAAGGCGGTTATTGACGGCAGTCTATCAGCTGGTTTGCTAACGCAGTTTATTATGTATGCCATGATTGTGGGTGGATCTGCAGCGGTGATGGCAGAGGTATTCGGTGATGTGCAGCGTGCGGTTGGCGCGACTACTCGGCTAATAGAACTTCTAGATGCAGAGCCGGTAATACAGAGCCAGCTCAGTATTGTTGCTAGTTCGCGTTCCACCACTGATGCCACACCTGATACCTCCGATAATGCCGTTAGTATTGCAGATCATAGAGTCACCCAGAATTCTGTAGCCTTTACTGAAGGTGCTAGTGTTAGCTTTGAACAGGTATCTTTTAGTTACCCAAGTCGACCGGGCGAGCTATCGCTAAACAACTTTAGCCTACATGCATCACCTGGAGAGACTATCGCTATAGTAGGGCCTTCAGGTGCTGGCAAGTCTACTGTGCTGCAGTTGCTGTTGCGTTTTTATGACCCGCTTGCTGGGGTTATTAGGTTAAATGGAACACCACTGCATGAGCTCGACTTGCATACCTTGCGCGAGTCAATTGGTTTGGTATCGCAAGATAGCGTTGTCTTTTCTGCTAATGCCTTGGAGAATATTCGCTACGGTCGTCTAAGTGCAACTGATGAAGAGGTCTTTGCGGCGGCGGCTAGCGCCCAAGCTGATGAGTTTATACGCAAACTACCCGAAGGCTATAATACCTACGTTGGCGAACGCGGCACAAGGTTGTCTGGTGGTCAGCGGCAAAGGCTATCTATTGCTCGGGCGCTTATAAAGAATCCACCATTGCTATTATTAGATGAAGCTACAAGTGCGTTGGATGCTGAGAGTGAGCACAATGTGCAAGTGGCACTAGCAAGCGCTATGACAGGGCGTACAACATTGGTTATTGCGCATAGGCTTGCGACCATTAAAAATGCTGATAAAATTATTGTGCTTGATCAAGGCGGCATTGTTGAAACGGGTACCCATGCCGAGTTAAGTAAAAATAATGGTGTCTATGCCACACTAGCCGCAATGCAGTTTGATGCGCATTGATGCTAGAGCGGTGTGGTAGGTACTCAGCTTATCTAGCCTTTCTCAAAGATTGTCCGTGTGATTTTCCCTGTTGGTTACCACTAAAATTGCCTTAAGGATTTACCTTACGAGTTCTTGCGACGTTTTTTAGCGCGACGACGTCTCGATAGAATAATTAGTAAGAACAAAAACAGCAGCCCACCAACAATAAACTCACGCATAAAGCGATACTTAGGTTTGCCGTTATTACCAAGCTCTGTTGAGCTATTGCCAGTTGCAGTGTTGCCTGCATTATTGTTGTTGGTTTGGGTGGTGCCGTCTGCTTTGTCGAACTGCTCTAGGTTCAGTTCTGTATCCGTTTGTGAGTCATTAGATTGCTGTGCGTTTTTGCTTTTCTCAAATTGGTCAAGGTTGAGGTCAAGGTTATTGTCGTCGGTTGATGTGCTTTTATCAAACTGCTCCAAATTAAGCTCTGTGTCATTAGCAGGTGGTTTGAACTGTTCAAGGTTCAACTCTAAATTTTCGGTTGATGGTAGCTCTGCGCTGTCTGAAAATTGTTTTAAATTTAATTCAAGTTCTTCAGATGCAGGTACGGTCTGCTGGGCAAAAGCTTGACTAGAGAGCCCGCAAAGAAGAGTCGCTGAAAAAATCCAAAATATACGCATAGACATAGGTGAGGCCAGTTTTAAGATGTTGGTAATAATAATCTAGGTATCCGGTCTAAGTGAAATGAAATTTCGCACTGGACGGGTTGTAAGTAAGGTTTGAATACGTAGGCAGTGAGAATAAATTGCCAAATGCGCAATAGCTAGTGCCCATCCATAAAGGGCGCGTAGCGAGGGTGTCACAAGCGCGCGACCGCAGTAGCGCTTGTTTCTGGATGGGCACTAGCTAGTGCCCATCCAGAAACAAGTGCAACGAAGATCTATCACTATCTAAATGTAGCTATTTGCCAACGACTAAACGCCTACCTTTAGCAGGTAAAATATCACGCACTTGCAGCAACCTTGTCACGCGTTGTTTACGCATGGCACAAGCTGGTGATTACGCTTCCAACCACAGTAAGCCCGACGTACAGAAAGCCTGCCATCAGTACCTGCAACTGGTAATTCTGCGGCTTTGAACGATTTAATGGTGAAAGTCGGTATAGCAGCTATATTTATGTATCGAGAGTTGAATATTGGTTGTTCAGTCAAATGATGCGGCAGCAATATTGCGACGGTTTAGAGCTGTTGTTTTTAGGCTATTGAGGCAGTGCATAAAGAGTTAGAAATTACAGTCGGAATACTGTTGTAACGAAGGTTTGGCGCAGGCTCGCTTCGTGCTTTAGCACACTCGAGTTTGAGATTAATATCTGGGTTGCCTGGCATGATAAAAAGCACTTTCTCTGCGCTCTTCGCTGCTCTGGGAATAGTTGGTAATTCTGTTTCAATTCACTCTCTGGTCGCAAGGATAAGGTAGTTGATCACTCGGTTTTTCATAAAGTTATTTGTAGCAACAACTGTAATGTGTGTAGCGCTTGCAGGGTGTGACAGTGCGACCGTTCTTATCGTTGAAGATTCATCTCTTGTGGTGCCGCAGTCTCCAACTGCCCCAGCAGCGGATCAGCCTGAGCAACAAATACCAAGCCCAATACCGCAAGAGCCAAATACACCAGTGACACTGGAAACGCCAGTGACGCCGGAAATACCAATGACGCCGGAAATACCAATGACGCCGGAAATACCAATGACGCCGGAAATACCAATGACGCCGGAAACACCAGTAACGCCAGTAACGCCAGTAACACCAGAAGTCCCGACTGCTGAGCCTCCAGAAAGCACAGTAGTTCCATTACCGTTGCTGCCAGATGACGTTCCTGAGACACCGACTGCAACACCTGCGCAAATTGCTACACCCGCAGATATAACTGATCTCATTCTGGTCACTGGCCAATCAAATGCACTGGGTGCAGATACTGAATACGATGCTTCTCTAGATGGTTCGGTGTCCCGAGTATTCGCATTCACTGACCAGGGTTGGCAGGTTGCAGATCTAAGTCAAATTTGGGATCAAGATTGGTTTCCAAGAACTAGCCCCCTTACAGATCCCTCAAACAATTTTAGTTTGCACTTCGGTAAAAAAGTTGCACAACTAGATTCCGACCGTGTGGTGGGTTTCGTTTTGATCACCGCACCTGGAATGCCAATTAGCCATTGGCATCATGATGGTAGTTTTTTCGACGAAATTCGCAGTAAGGTCAGCGATGCGATAAATCAATTGCCATCGAAAGCCAGTATCGACGGAATTTTATGGCACCAAGGCGAATCAGATGGCTCTAACGATGATGCTTACGGAAACAGTTTGTATGAACTGATTTCTAACTTCCGCAGTGAGAGCTGGTTTGGAGAAGAAAAGCCGTTCATATGTGGTGAGACAGCAGGCTTTGACGTGAACATACAGCTGCGCAAGCTCAACAATGACAATGACCCGTGGACGGCTTGTGTGGGTGGTGAAGGCTTGCCTACAGCTACAGACGGTGCGCACTTTACTGCCGAAGCACTACGGACTTTAGGCACTCTCTATGGCAACAAGTACTTAGATTTAGTTCGCTAACATGCGGCAACGCTATTTGGCGATGCAAACATACAAGCACACGCCTCGTAGTTCTTCGCAGCGCGCTTGGTATATAGTGATTTTCTCCCATGGGATTGATTTAGAAATTCAGTGTAGTGCTAACTTATTGAAATAATTAATTATCATCGGAAATTGAAGCTGATTGTTCGACGCTGTGGTGGGCAAGAGCCACTTGAGTGCAACCAATTGCCAACTAAACCAAGGTTTTGTGACTAATATTGTCAACACTCGTTATAAATTCGACCAATTGAGGTGTAACTCCTCTTTTTATTGATTCAAATAACTTACACTCCGGCGATCTAAACAAGGCTCGGGTTATTATGAAAAAGCAACTACTTCTGTCTGCACTTATCTCGCTCACAATGGGTTGTGATTCTGCCAATCTATCTAATGACATTGACAATAGCTCTGGTAACAATACTGAGGAAAGCGGCGATTCTGGCGGCACCACAGGCAACGGCGATGTCGACGGCCCTGGTGACACAACAGACAACGGCGATGTTGACGGTTCTGGCGATAACGCAGACACCGGTGAGAATGATAATTTAAGGACGCTGGTTGGATTGCTGAAAATTGAGCCCAATAGCGCTAACGCAGATTTCTCAAGAGCCTTGTTTGGCCAACTCGATCCTGCCCAAACTGCCGGTGACATTGAAAGTTCTTTCGCCCCTACAGTTGATGTCTGTGAAGTTGAGATTTCAGACCCCAGCGACTCAGACGATGGATACTCTCCTAGTATGCCTATTAATGGTCAAGAGACAGAGCTACTAAGTGCCGGTGAAAATGTAATCGTTAGCAGTAGCGGTGGAACATACGCTACTCTTAATCGCGAATACGTAGATTCTAAGCCTTTCTATAAGACTGATGTAGAGCTTATGGGGGCAGCGCCAACAGGTTTAACGGTTGATATTACTGGCGATATCTTTCCAGCTTTCTCAGACATGGCGATCAACGATGTACCAGCACTAAAGATGATAGCTCCTGTTGGTGATCAAGAGATCACAGCTACAACGTGGTTCACTTGGGAAGCCAATAACGTTTTCCGATCAGTTTTTGAACTCAACAGCGGTGGTATAGGACCGAACAACGAAACCGTACAAATTAGTTGTACGATCGTTGATGACGGTAGCTTTACCTTCCCTCAAGAGGTTGTTGATGTAATCGGTACGGACTACGTAGCTGACTGGGCTTCTTATCTTAGAATCGCTTACAACGTTGTTGAAACAGACGACGCAATTATGTTCACTGCTAACAGCGTAAGAAGCACTGACTAGCTAACTACTTGAGTTAATTTGCCTCTATCTGCACACTTGTCTGTAGATAGAGGTGAAACTCGCATTAAAATAACCATAGATGTAGAAGGGTTGGTGCAATGCCAACCATTTATATAAAATATTATGGTGAGGCACTTCAATTAAGTTTATTGTGTAATTTGCTGAGAGGTATTACATGCCAAAATTTCCGTTACCAATTCTATGTTGCGTTTTAACAGTCCTGTTACCCGGCTGCTCTACAATCACTATAAAAGACAAAGACCGGACAACAGATAAAAGCTTTGACGGTACATGGAAAGGCATTGTTAATAGCGAAAAATCAGCTCAAATCTCTGATATTAAGTAATGGGGTAACGACAGCCACCAATGGCCATTGAACCTAACGCGTCTATATAGAACCCTGCGCCGCTATTGCCGCCCGAGTTTAAATTGCCTTTGAAGACGTGACTTTCGTACGCCCCGAATCTTTCTCGGCCTGCAATTGTATAGGTACTTTCTTTTGGCATTTCAACGTAGAAGCGGCCGCTGTCATTTATATTTGCAGAGAATGTAAGGCCAGAGTTCAAGTTTACGGCACCGGTAATTACGCCATCAGATACATCTGCTTTAATTTCAAGCTGCATTTCATTGCATGTAATTAGCATCCCTTCGTAATAGGAAGTTCGGCACCGAATTTTTTTCCAAAAAAAGCAGCGACATTGTCGCTGCTTTTTCAAAGTTAACGCCCATTGCTTATGGCGCTATAGCGCAGACCAACACTATAGTGGAGAGCAACTTTCCTCAGCCACAGCATCCCAACCCCATCCATCATTATCGTCAGAGTCAGTGTAGTCACAGTTGTCAGCTGCCGTTGGCATTGGCGAGCAACTCTGGCGAGTGTACGGATTCCAACCAAAGCCGTCATTGTCATCGGCACTGCTATAGTCACAGCTGTCAGGTTGGGTAGAGGGCTGCAGCCACTCAAAGCGCAATCCTTTAGCACTGCGATCAGGAAAGCCTGCCCAGTAGGTATGAGCATCGGTAAATGCACCGTCTTCTGTTTCGTACTCACCATCGTTAGAGTTAGGTATTAACTCAAGGTATGCGTCTGAGTCTGCTTCGGCTTTCAAATACTTACCCAGCCATGCAGTGACAAAGTGCTGCGAAATATTATTCATACGCTCAGTCTGCCAAACAGCATCTGCATAGTGCTCATACGGAGTGAAGCCTAAGGCCTCATTAAATGTGTAGCTCTCAGCAGGGGCGGGCATAGGCGCGCCAGCGTTATGATTTGCATTATCAAAAGTTAGCAATGCGCGCTCAACGCTGGTAGCACCTTCCCAAATAGCACGAGTTCCAATTTCATAGCCCGATACATCATCTTCAGAACCTGCAACAAACATCATTGGAATACCAATGTTGGCTAATCCGTCAGCATCCCAAAATGCCAAGTTCATTCCCCATGGTGCAAATGCCACCGCGGTTCGTATTCTAGAGTCTATAAGAGCGTTGTGGGTATCGCTGCCGGCCTTGTGCACACCCAGTGTTCCGTGTGGTCCGCCAAATGGGTAGTCAATAGAAGTTTGCGTGACGCCCGCACCCGCAGTTATTACAGCACCATAGCCACCCATGGAATAACCAATTAAAGCCGTGTTAGAGGCATCAATTAAACCAGCCATGCTGCTTGAACTATCAGCGGCCATTTTTTCCATTTCATTAAGCACAAAGATTTGATCAAGCGAACGGTTAACCAGTGTTGAACCAAACGCTGCCTGGGTGCGATAAGTAGAATCTGTATGATCAATAGAGGCTACTACATAGCCTTTAGAAGCAATGTTCTCAGCTAGGTGGGAAAGCAAAAAACGATTACCAGGGTAGCCGTGTGAAACTATCACCAAAGGAAATGCGCCATCATTCATTACTGGCGCCGCATCTCTAATAGCTTGCCCTTCAATTTCAACTTCAATGGTAGGGTCACGAAGGAAAACATTAAGCGTGGTATTTCCAGTAGCCGTAGCTTCAGCCGGATACCAAACTTCAAGAGTCAGAGTCCGATCATAAAGCGGCAGCGGATCAGGCAACGGCACAGCATTGTCTAGTTGCAGAATATCAATTTGATCGGGGTTAGTGACATCCATGGTCCTAACTCCTACCTTATAGTCACCATAGGCAGAAAGTTCAGGCGCGCCTGGCAACTGGGTATCAATACGGTTAGCAGCCATCGCGGCTCCACTGATAAGGCTCGCAATCGTAATGGTCGCAAACGCAATTTTAGATATGGTTTGATTTGGCAATTTATTTCCTCAGTTATTACCCTTGCTGGGACAACAACACTACCATAACCTTTGGCCCTAGGGTATTGATGAGTATTCTTCGCCCCAGGTCTGTTCGGCCCTCTTGCAGGTGGGTAGCCATGAAGTTGTCCGGCTATAGTTTGAGTGGCAGAAAGGAGTGACGATCTAAAGGAGGGTTTCAAAAGGTGTTTGATTGTATGAACTTGCTGTTTTGTTACAAACTAATTTGTAGTGTTAAGCATCGAAGCTAAACTAAGTATGTATGGTTGCAGATGCAGACGGAAAATTATGGTGAGTGTGAGTGTGAGGGGGGGGGTTAAAAAAAAGCCGTCAGTTCAATAAAACTGACGGCAGGGGTGAAGTGCCTTGGCGGTGACGCTGTGCGCTTGAGCATTTAAATACTCAATGCATTACGCCGCCTGAAAGTTTAGTGCGACGCCATTGTTGCAATAACGCAGCCCGGTAGGTTTAGGGCCATCTTTGAATACGTGTCCTTGGTGGCCACCGCAACGTGCACAATGATATTCGGTGCGCGGGTAGATTAATTTAAAATCAAGGCTGGTAACCACATGGTTGGGTATGGTGTTAAAAAAGCTTGGCCATCCAGTGCCGCTATCGTATTTGGTTTCAGAGTTAAATAGCGGTAGATCGCAGCCAGCACATGCAAATACGCCTTGGCGTTTTTCGTCATTTAAAGGGCTGCTAAACGCTCTCTCAGTTCCAGCTTTGCGCAGTACAGTGTGTTGCATTGGTGTGAGTTTTTCTTTCCACTGTGCATCGGAAAGTTCGAGCTCCTCTATTGAACCTTCACTGTTAGTCATATATTTCTCGCCTAGCTCCACTTCGGTGCTTGCCATCAATGAGCGATAGCCCACAGTGGTTGTTGGTAAAGCTACCAAGGCTACTAAGCCTTTTAAAAATAATCGTTTATCCATTAATAATCTCCAGGGTATGGCTATAAGACGATGCGCAGAAAGGAAAGTTCAGGGGCAATTATCACAAATTTGTAAAGAACTTGGCGCGTTTCAGTGTTGTGGGCGTGTAGTCGGAAATAGTTGGGTTTGATCGCACTATTATAGGTTGGCTTTACAATCTACGTGGCCGGTACTTGAACGCATAAATTGATCAAAAAAGTTTTTCAATCTGCCATGGTCATCTAGTGGTGATATCTGGGCTATGTATTGGTCTGGTCGAACAATAACTAGTGCCCCGGTAGATCTATCAATTTCTCTGCTATCAAAAATGTCTGGCACTTGCTTTAAGTTCGCACAGAATATTTTTTCGTAGTCTATTAGTCCATAGGTTCCTTTGTTAGGTAACAAAAGCGGTGGCATGTTTTCAATTAATAAATCTGTATGGGCTGTTTGAAACACTGCACGAAAATCAAATACGCTATCTATATCTTCCCCTTTAGGTGTGAATTTTCTAATCGGGCTGTCAGCGTGGTCTGTTAGAAATGTGCAAAGGTTTGCTATTGGGTGGTTGGCTTGGCCTACATCAGTAGTGTTAGCAAATGCAATTATGCGCCAACGACCATCCGCTGTGAGTGTATGGCCTAGGTGCATAGGCAGCGCGTCACTTAAGCGTATTACTTTCGCTGAGTGAAAACGCATACCCACCTTGAGACCATTAGCTGATTTTTGATGTTTATTGGTACCCGTTATAATTGATTCACTGTATTGAGTTTCAACACCTGCGGTATAGCGGCCATGTTTTTTGAAGTACTGTTGAAATTTTTTAGCCGACTCTGCATCTTTGGGTTTGTCACTAAACAACCGGGCCATGTCTTTATCAAATTCAATTAGCTCACTGGCTTTTTCTTGTCTTTCTTGTGAGTAAGTATGTAGCAACGCAGGTTTTGCTTGACCGCGAATCACAGCCGCTAGCTTCCAACCAAGGTTAAAGGCGTCAGCCATGCCTACGTTCATGCCTTGGCCTGCCTTTGGGCTATGAGTGTGGCATGCATCACCAGCAATAAAAGTATCTGGTGTTCGCGTTTCCCTGCTGTCGCTTGATAAGTTGTCGAACTCATCGCATACACGCTGGCCAATTTCATAAGCTGACCACCATGCTACTTCGGCTACAGCTAGCGTGAATGGAGAAAGTATGGCCTGAGCTTTATTACATAGAATTTTCGCTGTAACGTTTCGGTCAGTTGCTCGTTCGCTTCCATGTAGCTCATCTAGTTCTATATACATGCGAACCATATAGCCGCCTTCACGCGGAATAATTAATAAGCTTCCTTCGGTGGCCGACTGTATGGCTACTTTTTTTCTTATGTCTGGGAAGTTAGTCACTGCAAGAATATCCATAACGCCCCATAGCTGGCGTGCAGATTCCCCCTTGAGTTTCTGGCCTATAAATTTTCGCACTGTGCTGCGAGCCCCATCGCAACCGACTACATAGCGAGCATTAATGGTTTCCGTTGCTTGTCCGTTATTAAGGCAGTTGAATGTAGCGGTTAGTGGGTACTCGGTATTCTCTGTGCGTGAGAGGCTAATGAGTTCTCGGTTGTAATCGGGGGTCAGTTTGTGAATGCTGTGATGCATTTTCTCAAGATAAAAATCATGGATGCGAGCTTGGTTGAGGATAAGGTGCGGCATCTCTGAGAGATCATCTTCAACATCTTGAATGAGATCAGCGCGATGCAAGCCAAGCCCTGTTTGTGTCGCGCGCCAAAATGCTACCTCATTAACCGAATAAGCTTCCTTTATGACTTTTTCGGCAAAGCCAAAAGCTTGGAACATTTCTACGGAGCGACAAGCAAGACCATCTGCCTGGCCAACGTCTAGTGGTCCAGGCTTGCGCTCGGCAATCCTTATGGTCAGCTCAGAGTTTGCACATAACTGTGCCGCAAGCGTTAAACCCGCCGGACCGCACCCGATGATGAGCACATCAACTGATTTAGCTTTATTGATTTTTATAGCAGCATCTTCAGCAATAGACGGGTTGCCGGTGCGAAAGCCGTTTAGGTGGTACTGCATGTAGTTATAGTCCTGCTTTGTATAGGCTGCTTCAGTCAAGTATACCTATGATGTATCTTTAAACCGACTAACGTGCTGAGAAAGCTTCCATCGTAAAGCTAAAATATATTTGCCAGTTGTCAGCTATTGGCAGTTATGCTGTTCATTAGAAATAAACACATTGCTTATTCGACGTTTACGGCGCTGATGCGATTGAGTTGGCGTGACATCGTCCCGTTGGTATGCCTACAATAAATACAGAGAGGAGGGAGCGCTTAGTACTTTAATAGTGCTTCTAAAGTGACTTAGCGTAAGGCTTGGTGGCTGTAAATGTCAGCAATATGGTCATCAAGCTACTTAAATTGATAGGAACTGTGTATGAGCGGCAATGCGGCAAACTGGTTTGTAGAGCGCCACTTAGATGAAGGGCGCGCAGAAAAAATTGCCTACCGTGAAGCTTGGGATGGTGGTCGTGAGCTAAGCTACGGAACATTAGCTACGCTAAGCGGTCAGGTAGCAGCGGCATTGGGTGCGGCGGGTATTCACCGAGAAGAACGTGCGGCTATGTTCGTGCTTGACCAAATAGAGTTTCCGGGTCTCTTTTGGGGGGCATTGAAGGCAGGCGTCCAGCCCGTTGCAATTAATACTTTGCTATCAACAGATGTCTACCGAGCCATTTTAGAAGACTGCCGAGCATCAATTGCTTTCGTGTCTTTTGAACTGCTTGATGTAGTTCTCCCGGCGGCCATTGAATCCCCGCACTTAAGGCATATTGTTGTTATTGGCGGGGACGCACCAGCCAGTACAATGTCATGGACGGGTTTCATGGAGGGGGCGGCACCAATACCAGCTATTGAATGTAGTGGTGATGAGATCGCTTTTTGGCTTTATTCCTCGGGATCTACCGGCAATCCAAAAGGCGTGCGCCATGTGCATGATGCACTTCGAGTAACTTGCGATACCTACGGTAGCCAAGTACTTCAAATTTGCGAAGAAGACACCGTATATTCCGCAGCCAAACTATTCTTCGCCTACGGACTGGGCAACGGTATGTCGTTCCCGCAATCAGTCGGTGCAACAGCGTTGCTATACAACGCCCGTCCAACACCGGCGTCTGTCTCGTCAATTCTAGAAGAATATAAGCCAACAATATTCTGTGGCGTGCCCACACTGTACGCAGCACTTGTGCACCAATGGGAAGAAAAAGGTAGCGTCCCACAAGCACCGTTGCGTATATGCATATCGGCTGGCGAAGCCTTGCCTGCAGAGATCGGTCGCAAGTGGAAAGCAATACAGGGCACAGACATAATGGACGGTGTTGGTTCAACCGAGATGCTACATATCTTCTTGTCTAACAGCCCAGGTGATATTGAATATGGTACTTCTGGCACGGCAGTACCAGGTTATGAAGTTCGGTTGGTTGATGAAAATGGGGTAGACATAGAAGAGGGCGCTATCGGTGAGTTATTAGTCCGCGGTGATTCCGCAGCAGCTGACTATTGGAACCAACGCGCTAAGTCGCGAGCAACTTTTGAAGGTGAATGGACACACACCGGTGACAAATACGAGACCACTAAGAGCGGCCGTTTTATTTACTGCGGCCGCACCGATGACATGTTCAAAGTATCAGGCATTTGGGTAAGTCCATTTGAAGTAGAGCAAGCGCTAATGGCGCACCCAGATGTACTAGAAGCAGCGGTGGTAGCACGCCGCGACAAAGACGATCTTGAAAAGCCACAAGCGTTTGTAGTGCTAAAAGAAGGGCGCGATGCAGAAGCCGTCGCCGACCTTAAAGAATTCGTCAAAGAACGCATTGGTAAATGGAAATACCCGCGCTGGGTTGAAGTCATAGATGAACTACCCAAAACAGCCACCGGCAAAATTCAGCGTTTCCGCTTACGAGAAACCGCAAGCGCATAGCAAAACGTAGGGTGGATAAGCTTGCGCATCCACCAAAGAAAAAGCCTCGAAGGTTACATTCTTATGCTTTATGATATCGAAGCGATAAGCTACATTTCAAAGGCAAATGACAATGAGTAACCATGGTAGATGCGCTACGCTTATCGCCCCTACGAAAAGCGGACTGGCTGCTTCTTGCCGGTTATTACATGGCTTGGCAAGGTGTCAGGGTTGCTTCTTGGCTATGGCCCGAATCTCTATAAGAGCTCCAGGTACCGCAAGTTCTGAAACACCTATTGCAGTCCAAGCTGGATAAGGCTCTACAATAAATTCATCTTTCACGGCTTTAAACGCTTCTAGGTTTTGTTGCAGTCCTACATGGTAAGTGGTTAATTCAACAATATTGCAAAAGCCTAAATTAGCTTCATTCAATGTTAATTGGAATTTTCTGAAAGCATTCCGACATTGCTCTGAAAACTCAGTCGGTATTGTGCCGTCTTCAGTTGAACCCGTACACCCAGACAAAAACAAAATGTTGTCCGCCCAATGTCCAGGTGAAAAGTGCCAATCGGTATAGTTAGTCAATAGGTTTTTAGGAACAACCGAGCGTGAGCTATCCATAATTTCTCGTTACCAATGTTGCGCAGGTTTTATTTATTAGTACTTAGCTAAATTTTAAACGGTTATTATTGCTACAAATTCTACCTGTTGCATATTTTTTTCCGTTGTTCGAAAGTGCAAGGTGCATTAGATTAACACTATAAGTGCTCAGCAGACTTCTATAAAATTAAGCAAGGGTTCGATTAGTTGCGGTACAAAACACCATGAACAAAAATGACTAACCAGTGGATTGCAGAAGGTACACTTCAGGTAGTCGGTAAGGCGCTTGAGTATGCCTGCCTAGGCCCACCATCGAGTGAAGCACCTACTATAGTGCTGCTGCACGAAGGGCTTGGCTGCACAAGCCTATGGCGTGATTTTCCTGCCGCACTCTCTGCAGCTTCTGACTTAGGTGTTTTTACATACTCACGAGCAGGCTACGGACAATCAGACCCAGCCGATCTCCCACGTCCGCTTGACTACATGTCTCGTGAGGCCATAGATGTACTGCCTGAAGTGCTGGATTACATAGGTGTGCAACGTGCAGTGTTAATTGGCCATAGTGACGGCGCAACCATTGCGGCAATCCATGCGGGCACAGTCATTGACTCTCGAGTGAAGGGTGTTGTTCTAATAGCACCGCATTTTTTCACTGAAGCTGTAGGCCTTGCAGAAATCGCAAAGGCCCGTGATGCTTTTAACGAAGGTGACTTACGCGCGCGTCTAGGTAAGTACCATCGTGATTCAGACAATGCGTTTCGCGGTTGGAACGATAGCTGGCTGCATCCAGATTTCAAAGCATGGAACGTCTCAAATGTTCTTGAGCGCATCCGTGTACCAGTACTCGCTATACAAGGCCGTGAAGATCCCTACGGCACACTTGCCCAGATAGAAGCTGTGAGCAATAGTGTTAAGCACGACAATGTATCCACACTTATCCTTGATGATTGCCAGCACGCTCCACATCTAGAGCAAGGCGCTATTGTGATCCCATCAATAGTCAAGTTCTGTAGGAATTCCATCGCTTTACCGTAGGGTGGTATAAGCCTAAGGCGCATCCACCGCTATTATTTTTTTATAATGCGCGATTGTCCGCTTGCGGATAATCACATCAAGTGGGAATTCCACCGCGCCAGCTAGGGGTATCTAATTCGTCGCATCCCTTCAATTCCGATATGAATTCCTGCCCAACCTCTGAGGCTTGCCACCCCTACGGACGAGCAGTGTGATTAAGCTATATTATTCCGTTGGCTCTATGTCCAGATAATATTCGAGCATTTTTATCGCAGCAGCAGTAGAGCCTATGGCATGACTGTTCGAAAACGCCACAAGCCAAAGATTTTTTTTCGGTACATTGGCAATAATGGTATTAAAACCTACCCAGCTGCCAGAATGTACAATTAATTTGTGCTTGTGAAATTTTGCAAGCTCCCAACCATAACCGTATTTAACTTTTTTACCGCTATTAGTCTTTACGGGCGATAATATTTTTTTTGTCATTGCAGGGCTAACTAAGCTATTAGTTTCGATCGCATGGATCCAGCCCTGCATATCCGTTAGAGAAGTGTATACGCCATCTTCGCCATGAAGTGCGTTACCGGTGTTGTAATCAATATCTTTAAAGAAAGGCCAGTCTGAATAAGATACTGCTTGGTTTCTAATTGTTGAGGGGTAAGTGATAATTGCAGAATTTTTCATATTCGCAGGCGTAAATATGTGTCGTTCCATAAAATTCGGAAATGATTCGCTAGCAGCATTCTCAATAACCAAAGCCAGTAAGCTATAGCCACCGTTGCTGTAGTCAAATTTCTTGCCTGGTTTGGAATCTAGTTTGTTGTTGCCTTTGTAGAAATCATACACATCGTGATTGCTTATTAATGGTTTGCTCTTGTCTGGGCTCCAAAGCTTATGGGAGTAGTCTGGTAAGCCACTTAGGTGATGGACTAAGTGGCCCACTGTAATTTTCTTCATGTATTTTGGTAGATCAGGAAGGTACTCACCAATGTAATCATTCACGGACAATTTCTGTTGTTCTTCGAGAATGGCAACACCCATTGCAGTGAATTGCTTTGAAACAGACGCCATTCTAAAATTGGTATCGCAATCTACTTTTTCTTTGGTTTCTAGATTCCTAAGTCCGTAGCCTTTTTTAAAAATGGTCTCACCATTCTTTATGGCCATTACGGCCAGGCCCGCCCGACTTTCATCATTGAACTTGGTGAATCTTTCATCAAACGGAAGAATGCTATTTTTATCGGCGACCATGAGTACATTTCCTTAGGCAGATACTATTTAGTAGGGATCATACTGCATTTTTGATCTTTGCCATTTCTGAATAGTCTATATAATAGTGTTGATCCTATTACTGCGTAGTGCCAGGAGAGACCATGAAAGATGTATATTTGGAACCCACTCAAGATACGGGCGCGGCTCTATTCAGAAGAAATATTGAGGGCGAAGTGGTTATGCTAAATTTGCTTTGCCTTAGAGAAGTAGCAGACTATTCAAGTACCCCTGAGCTATCTCCTGCATCGCCAATCTCTGGAAGGCAATCTTGGTAGCAACGGTTTAGCGTTAGAAAGTGTTTCATTGACCTCGCTAGATCAAACACCGTTTAGCGCGTTAGATGAAAACAATGCGTTTAATGCTGTGGGTATGCGCCGTCTTGCAGAAGTAATCGCCGACTCTAAAAAGCAACGCGCATTAATTGATCGTGATGCCGAAGTGGAGGTTCATCGTTCTACAATGGAAGCTTCACGGCTAAAGCTATCAATTGATCTTGAGCAGCAAACCGCTGAGCTTAATCAAGTGCAGGAAATTGAAATTCTCCGAGCCAAGCAATTATCTCAAATTGCAGAGCGAAAGGCTGAGAGTGAACACGCGAGTAATGCGGCACGAATTAAAATGGAACAGGCCATTCGGTCCGAAGATATCGCACGGGATCAAGCCATTAGTGAGGCAGAAATTGCTCAGGCAACTGCAATCGAAACTGCTGAGCAAGCGCGTGTTATTGCTGTGTCGGAAAGATCACAAGAAGAAAGCAGAGCGATTGCCGCTGCAGATATTGCCAAGGCAGAGGCCGTTTCAGCCTCAGAAGAGGTTACTACGGCAAGAGCAATAGCTAACGCTCGAAGAGAGAAAGAAGTAGCGTTGCTGCAAGCGCAAAAGCTAAGCTCCGTTAAAACCCATGAGTTAGTGGAACGCGCACATGCTGAGGCGCAGGTGGCCGTCGAGACGGCCAGAGCGACACTTGCGAAAGCTAATGCGAAGGCTGAGGCTAACCAACTACGAACTGAATCATTGAGAAACAAGCTTACTGTTAAAGCAGGGGGGCGAAAAGCTTTCAATGAGGCTGACAATTTACTCAACGAAGATATTGTTAAACTAAAAGCAGATCTGGCCAAACTCGAAACATTGCCGAAGATTGTTGCAGAGATGGTTAAGCCTGCGGAAAAAATTGGATCGGTGAACATACATCATATCTCCGGGCTTAGTGGCGGTGCTGCATCGGGTAATTCTGATGAAAATCACAACACGCCCGTTGTGAACCAGGCGCTAGACTCAGTAATGGATATGGCAGTGCAACTACCCGCTTTGAAAAAGTTAGGTGAAGAATTGGGTATAAGTATGGACAAAAGGGTTAGTGGCGTCACTGAAGAGCCAACGCAAGAAAGTTGATTTTTAAAGTCTGGTTAAGTATTTATGTAACGAAAAAATTATTTAAACTAAGGAGATAAACATGACCTTTATCATCAATCCTCACGGTCGGTTGCAAGAATGGGTGGCAGAGGAAAAGGGTTACTTTGAAACCGTTGGACTGACTGATTACTCTTTGAATGCACATGAGTTATTAACACGTGATGCGCCTAAAAAGGTTTACGAACAAGGGCAGGTTGCAGACACCAAGAGTGGTGCTTTCCAGACTTATGAAGAGGGCCGAGACGCATCAATCAGTTGCGCTTGTCACTGGACAGTAAATATGGCTGCATCTGCTAACCATGGAAAGCTGTGGGGAGAATGTTATTCCGTATCACCCAGTGCTATTTTGGTGCCCGAAAATTCACCGATAAAAACACCAGAAGACCTTGCCGGTGTTGAAATCAACGTGGGTTACCAATCTGGTAGTCACTACACCACCATTCAAGCGTTAGAGCTATTTCTTGCACCTGGTGATATAAAGCTGAAGTTTGGTGGAACCCCTTCAGATAGAGTTGATCAGATGCTTGAATCAGCAGCGTCTGCAGCTACAGTGTTTGGGCCGCAACTCTATTTACTTGAACAGTTGGGTTTTCGTAAAATTCTTGACTGCACGTTTATGATTACTTCGATGGTACCGGAGGGAGTTTTCCATGACGACGTAGCACGTTACTACAAAGCTTTGAGGCTTGCGCAAAGTGACATAGACCAAATGCATCAGCCCTATTTACACTACTTTGAAAACGAACTTCCCGAGCGGCATAAAAAGCTGGTAGATGTAAAGCGTTTTGGCCCAGGTGAGCGACTAGTATTCGAAGACTACAGCGAAGAGCTATACGCAAGTACTCAGTCATGGATTCGTGAACGAGGCATATTCGATGGCGACGTTGCCGAAACCTCTTACACAGATGCTGTGATGCATACATCTCATATTACGTAAGTATCCAATAGCTGCGTGAATACTTTATTGGTGGCTGAATAGTTAGCTAGTGCCCATCCAGAAACAGCGCTACTGCGGTCGGCTCACGCGACGCGAACTTTCACCGACTACATGTAGTTA
>JAYJMJ010278370.1:0-11975 GCA_036873875.1 Laminaria ephemera
AATAGCCCATGGCCAACCAACCCAAGAAAAAATTAGGTTGGAAATTGAAAAAATGGTAGGAAAAAAAAAAACTAACCAAATTTTTATCTGAGTTTTCTTGGGTTGGGTTGGACTTGGATTGTGATTTTGACGGTTTCAATACTATTATTATATGTTTCCTACCCAACTACTATTATTATATGTTTCCTACCCAACCCCGCAAATTTGGTCAGGTAGGAGTTGGGTAATACTATTATTATATGTTTCCTACCCAACTACTATTATTATATGTTTCCTACCCAACCCCGCAAATTTGGTTAGGTAGGAGTTGGGTAGGAAACATATAATAATAGTACCAAATTTGGTTGGGTAGGAGTTGGGTAGGAAACATATAATAATAGGATTGAAACCGACGAAATCACAATCCATGGCCGACCCAACCCACGAAAATCCAGCGAAAAGTTAGGTTAGTTTTTTTTTCCCCCATTTTTTTTATTTCTTACCTATTTTTTTTGTGGGTTGGTTGGCCTTGGGCTATGAAATTTGGCCTTGGGCTATGAAATTCGTCGGTTTCAACATTATTATTATATGTTACCTACCCAACTCCTACCCAACCAAATTTGGTAATATTATTATATGTTTGGGGTATGAAATTCGTCGGTTTCAATACTATTTTTACATTTTTTCCAACCCAATAGAGTTTGAAAATCGCAAACACCCTATTCGCGAGTATCTAAACGCTAACCCTAACCCTAACCCCCAAAAACGCCCTAAAGAGCGCGTTGGAGGGTGAGACATCAGGCTAGACTGCGTTCGAGGGTGGGGCATCAACGCCTGCACAATGTTTTTCCTCAGGCGCCTGCGCATATACTTGTTTTGGCCGCCAGTGCTACTGCCGCTGCTACTGCCGCCGCGGAAAGCGCTAATAATTTTCCTGCGGTCTACGTACACCATGGCCGCCGCCGCCGCACTTCTGCCGCCAATGCTACTGCCGCCGCCACTGCCACCGCGGAAAGCGCTAAGATTTTTCGTGCGGTCTACTCGTATCATACGTACTCTCACCAAACTGCGGCAAGATCTCGTTTATGCAGAACACTCCGAACAAAAGGCCGCCCAAGCCGGAAACGACGGCCACAGGACTCCTGCCAAAAAAGCGAAAAACACACAAAACAAGCATACGGGGGGAGTTTGTTGAGGGATGGAAAGACCATGTCGGATGTACAGCACAAGGGGACAGGGGACACGTCGATAGGCATACCACCACCACCACCATAGGACTCGTGACAAAAACGAGCGAAAAACACAAAAAACAAACAAGCAAACGAACACACGGGGGAATTCCATGCGGGATGGAACGCCCATGCTGGATATACAGCACAAGGGGATAGGGGACACGTCGATATATTAGGCTTTTCGTAGCCCGGCAAAAGAGCGAAAACACACATAGGGGGGGTTCGAGGCGGGACGGAATGAGCATGCCGGATGTAAAGCACAAGGGGGAAGGGGACACGTCGATTTATTAAGGTTGTGAATCGGAGCCGATTCACCCAATTAGTCGGAGCGACTTAAATCGGAATCGGAATCGGAATCGGCAAATCGGGACATGTTTTACCGATGTTTGTTTTACCGATGTTTTGCCAGTGTCACATCGGTTGGTACTGCCCTCAAAAACACTCAATTTCGCACGGATTGTGAAATAGAAATGAAGCCAAATAGCCAGGAATTCGTTGAGCTCGCCCGATATTTCGGCGATATATCCGCTTCGCCGATATATTGGATATCGGCTGCGACAAAAACCGATGCTTTAAATGTCGGTAAACACAGCCGATTCACAATCCTACGATTTATGTGATAGGCACCCTCGTAGCCAGGCAAAAGGGCAAAGGGCGAAAAACGAAAAACATAAGAGGGGGGTTCGATGCGGGGCGGAACGCCTCATGCCGGAAATTTAGCACAAGGGGACAGGGGACACATCAAAATATATAGGCATCCTCGTAAAATAGCTAGGCCGGCGCTTAGGGCCCCACGGAAACAGAAAGGAGCGCACGCAACGAAAACCTGAAAAACAGAAAACAAAATCCAAAGAGAGAGGAAATTAACGCAGGAAAAAAACGTTCCGACCGCAGGGATAGGTCAGATCAAAACGTCGGCTATATATAGCCCGATGTCCGAGTGGCCGGGCGCCGGCCGACGATTGAGCTGACTCAAACCGAGATCATCAACCCCGTGACATGCACGATCGAAGAACAGTATAACACGCAGCTTGCAAAGAAAGGCGGGTTTCCACGAAACTATCGATCTCACAGCTGAGGTGTCTTGGCAATTTCTCTAATAAATAAAAAACCGAGATCTCTCTTGACTCCTGCATGCCTTGGCGACGCTTGCTTTTTTTTTTTAGTTACCTTTTAAATAATTTATGGACCGATATTCGATTTAAATCGGAACGACATCTACGCTCCATCTGCAGGAGGGTAAACACAATAATACTTATGAGTAGATTTGATCTACGCCTACAGTAGCTGCTCCTGGCACTGCCTCTATATTACAGTACTGGGGCCTACATAAGGCGGTATAGTGCGAAGGAATTTTGGCCGCCTTATATCGAGAGGCCGCCCTATCCGTATAGGCAGTTGTATTCAGAGTTACAGTGGTGCCAACCGATTCCAACCGCCCTATGTAGAGTGGCCGCCTTATTCAAACCGCCTTGTATAGGCCCCACTACTGTAGTACAGGGGCTAGGGGACGTTCCTGACAATCTTCATTTCCCGACTGTAAACAAAATAGGCGGCTCCCCGGATTATCGCTAAAAAACAGGTATATACCGTATATGACAGTGTCTATCACACCCCCTCGCGCGAAATTCAACGACGATTTTCTCGACGGCCGGTACAGTTTAAATGCCAAGCGACGCGTCTATGGAAAGATCTCGACGAGATCTTCCGAAAGCCGCCATTTTCACTGTTTATGCCCCCCTGGCTTGGGAGGAAATCGGCCCCGAAATTCATCCCAGGGGGTGTGTTATACACTGTCATACCAGGTATACGGTAGGCCTGCAACGAATATTATTGCAAAAATCCCAAAGATTTTTCCAGAGATTTTGGTATTTTTGTTAGTTGAGGACTCTCGTCAATCGGAAATGGTTTGACCAAAAAGACAAAAAGAGGTACAGTACCCCGTCGTAGCACGCCACTTGTATTCGTCACATCTACTGTCCAGCTCAACCTGCAGGAGTTTGACACTCAGCAACCTTCTAGAAAACAAGCCGTGTGTGAATACATGTGTTTTTTGTCCCCCCCCCCCTCTGGTCGGCGAAAACACGGCGCGCTACGTCCAGGAATTATAGGGATGTGAGAGTCTACGGTCTTAAGACTACGACCATGCATGATATGAGTACACCTACACAACCCCCCCCTCCCCCGATTTTCGGGGCCATTCGTTGCACATCGACGAGCTGTGGGAGTACTTAAACCAGTCTATTCGCCATAAAAATGAAAGCATAAGCACCGAGGGGGAGAAGACAAGACACCTGCGACCATGGCTTGTCGAGAAGGCCGGCGTGAATAAATCCCAATCCGAGTTGATCTGGAAAAACATAAAAGTAGTAAGGAACAAAAAAATATGATGACGAAAATCGAGTTTCCAGCTGCTCTTTTCATCCACACCTCCTCCTCATCTCTCAGTCCTATCTTCACCATCATTCGTAAAATATAGTAAACATATTTTAAAAGGTCCACCGCTGATCCAAGGCACCAAGACATCGGCAGCGGGGTAGCGCCACGTATATATACCGTATAACACGCAGGATAACACACCTTCTCGGACGATTTTCGAAGCTGATTTTCTCGACATCCGCAGGAGGGCAAACGCCGAGCGATGAATGTATGGAAAGATCTCGACGAGATATTTCGAAAGCCACTATTCTTGTCGTGTGTGCCTCCCTTGTGCGGGAGAAAATTATCTCTGAAATTCGCTGAAGGGGGTGTGTTATTTTGCGTGTTATACGGTATGATTAATATGTGTTGTCTTGCATTTAAATCGCCCATATTTTTTGTTTTCACGCTATTGTCTTCTACTCATCAAAGACATCCAGAAGGCGCCTTGTCATTGTCTGCCTTCTGTGCTGAGCTCTGAGCTTCCCGCCGCGTGCTTCTCTTTGCTTACAGCGCCCGCTGTACTTGCTTGTTGCCGGGTGGCAAACGAAATGCTGCTGCTACTACAACTACTACCACTACTATACTACAATTACTGCTATTACTTCTACCATTGCTATTATTGTGCAGTTTTACTTAGTTGTACTGTTATTAATGGTAGACGTCGTTGTTGCTCTCACTTTATAGCATCGTCATTGTCTAGTCCATGGTCATGGCAGTAGTAGTACCCAATGCATAACACGCAAGATACCCCCCCCCCGCGCTGAGCACCCCACGGCGCTTCGCGCTTGGTGTAAGCAATGTGTGCCTTGTTGGCGAAAATCCGACCTGCTCCGTTCCGGCTTTGTAGGGATGCGAGGGTCTATGGTCCAAAGACTACGGTAATGTATGTTAATTAGTACACCCCCCCTCACACGAAAATAGATCTGATTTTGTCGGCAGCCGGGCGAGTGCAAACGCCGAGCGATGCATCTGTGGAAAGAACTCGACGAGATCCTTCCAAAGTGACTATGTTCTTTGCTTACGCCTGCCCATGTTTTCAGTTGCTTGTTTTGGAGAAAATCGGTTCGGCAATTAATTCGAGAGGGGGTGTTATTTTGCGTGTTACCTGGTATACGGTGCTAAAATCAGCGACGATAACGACAGCACATCGTGTACAGAACTTCAGCCGCCGCCGACGTAAAGCCAACGCTATGCTGTAAGGGTCGTTCCTAACAAACAAAAAAAGTGTCACGAATCATGACAAAAAAAACGTGACTTTTCGCGAATCTCCTGGCGACGGCCTTTCAGCCCCTCGCTCGCAATACCAAAGCACCGCACCAGATTGATGTGGCGACAACACACATCAGACCGATGTGCCAACAATACAGCTTGGAACTCCCAGGGGAACAGGACTCTCCAGAGGGCCAAGAGTTTATTTGAAAGAAATCGTCATGCTCACTGTATCCTCTTTCTGCGTTGTGTCTGCTCGTGTCTGGTGGATGAAGTGAGTGGTGTTATTTTCTTTTTTGGGTGACTTATCGGCAAAAAACTTTTTCATACATGTCATCATGCCATATCATACGTACGTAGTTCCTGGTACGTAATACGTATATATGCATACTCATAGACTTTACGTCGGCAACTGATATCCTACTATATTATCAATGCTCTATATTCGTGGTCAAGGCTAAGTTTCCGCGTGGCTTCGAGGCCGCACTCCGTCACTCTACGCACAGGTGGTGTGGGGTGGCGTGTGTTGGATATATGGCCTTGAGGTGATGATGTTCTGATTCTGATGTTTTGTTTTTAACCGTCTAGGCAGCAGTCAACAGCCTCTTGGGCGGCGTCGCCGATAGCGTCCCTCTCTCACATCATGATCAGCTGTTAGTTGTTCCACGTCGTTTCCATCGATATGATGTACGAGCTATTCCGCACCCATTATTCGTCCATCCAATCTTCAGGAAGTGTAACGTGTAACGACTCTATAAATGATACCGGTATGCGTTGATCACGCCTGTCTCTCCACACTACTCACCACCACCACCACCGCCACCACCACTACCGATCCAGCTGAAACCGAGGCCGCGGCTACGTACATAACTCCTACAATTCGATGTTGCTGCCGTTTGTTTATGGCTATTCCGCACCCACCTGTTCATTCACAGCCTTCAGGAGGTGTAACGGCTGTGTAAATATATACCTGGTACCATGTATGCAATGGTCGCGCCAGTCTCTCCACGCTATGTACCCAACCCCACCACCACCACCAGTCCAGCTGAAACCGAGACCGGCAGCTCCTACACAGCTACTACAGTTCGCTGCTGCCATCGGTATTATTGCTATTACGCACCCACTTGTTGATTCAGTCTGCAGGAAGAGGTGTAACGCCTGGGTATGTACGCAACTGCTACGCTTGTCTTTTCACTGTGTACCTTTTTTTTTTTTTATCCTCCGGCGGACGGGGAAAAATAAACCTTAAGCTCACCACACTTCCACGCATTTTCATACGTGTCGTGTCGGTTTAACTCAAGTGCATTCGTAATCCAGTGTTAGCTGGCGTACCATCACCACCACCACCACCACCACCACCACCACCACCACCATCACCACCACCACCACCACCGCCACCACCACCACCACCTCCAGCTAAAACCGAGGCCGCAGCTGCGGAGCTATGAGTAATACTATTAATATTTACAATTCATACAAACACTATACCTGGTATATACTACTGTAGTGGTATGTATCATACTATTACCACAATCTATACAATGACGACGTGCCAGACAGAGGAGGCACATATAGTCGAGATCGGTCAGCAGCAGCAGCAACGGCAACGGCAACGACGTACTCGTATCGTATGCTCTAGGTACGATGCAACGTATTCATGTGTTCTCGTGTTCTTGTACTATACTATTTGTTCGCGTTGTGCCACATTTCTCACTTTTTTTTTTTTTTTACTTTCTTCCAGCTTCTGGACAAGCCATGGTCACAGGTGTCGTACTCATTTTTATCGCGCAGAGACAGCATTCCCAACGCTCGTCGATTTTCATCGAATTTTGCTAACTCACGCTCCCGCGCTTTCCGCAAGTCAATTTTTAGCACAAGAAAAAGTCCCTACGAGTACGAGGTACGAGTATGCACTCGAAGGGGCTCGAACCCGCGACATTGACCTTAGTGGTTACGCGGTTAACCCACTAGACCATCGGGGACGCCGACAGTTATAAACGTGTACCAGGTACCTGGTAACGTTTACCCGTACTTGGTACCAGGTAAGATATCATACGCAGGCGTACGTACGTACGTAAGATTTCATCGCGGAGAGATTCACATCAGGGATATATATGCCTCGACTCGTCAGATACAGATACTGACTGTACGGATAAGCCCCGCACTCAGCGCGAGTCACCGAATCACCTTGCTGTATTTGCAATGTGTATTTCTGTCTTGCAGTTTGTGACCACCAGAGAGCTCGTCTCTCCATGAATATTGATAGGAGGCACCGGCACGGACACTACTGGTTGCGCTGGATGTAGATGGGTGGAAATATCAGTTTTAATGTGAAGAACACACACACACACACACACACAACACACCGAGGACCTGGCGTGCTGAAGACTCCGAGTATCAACTGTCAACATCTGCCAACATGATGACTGACTGCCATAGCATCTAGATTCTCGGCGCTCGGATCTCGGATTTCGGATCTCGGCGAATCTTAAAAATCGTTTCATATGATTTGGAGGCGTTTTTGATAAGGGAGAGAGGGAGGATCGGGGCTCCTTGGGGATGATAGTTAGCAGTCGCTGTGACCGCCAGGCTCGAGAGCGAAACGTCCCGATAAGCAATCGGTCGCGAGGCGCGTTCCTCGCGATTGTTTGGCGGCAGCCGTCCCGGCCGAGGCAGCCCGGTATCGTGGTTTTCCTTAAAAAAACAGGACTCTTCGCCCACTTTTGAAAAAAAACTTTTGAGAAAATGGAGGAGAGTTCCGCCGTCGCTGCGGATGGAACTGCTGCTGCTGCTGCCAACACCGCCACAGCACCGTCGACTGCCGTGGAGATGGGGCAAGCTGATGGGCAGGGAGAGGCGCAGGGCGAGGTGCAGAATGATAGTGCAGAGACTCCGACGAAGAAGAGCCATGGCCAGTCAAAGAAGGTGCGAGCATGAGAAGGAGCAGAACGTGTTGGAAGGTTTTGTTGTCGTTGTTGTTGTAGGTCCTGTTGTGCAGAGCAGCAACAGCAGCAGCAGCAGCAGCAGCAGCAGCAGCAGCAGCAGCAGCACCGCACGATGAGACCGACACAATTCTCCTCGTTGCTCGTTTGAGGCAAAGCAATTGCATCGATGTTCATCGCCGAGTACCCTCAAGGAGCGCACAATGCTTTATTTTTTGCGTGCTGAGTGGAGCTGCTTGTTGCTCGAAGGAAGAGCGCGTGAGCTTTTCAGGCACCGCTGATACGTTAGCTTATAAAAACCAAAATGTCTTGCTTTTAGACTTGCGTTTCGCTTGTAAAATCGAAGTGTGTTGCTTTTAGAGTTTCATTCTTTACCTTTGCTGAGCGCGGCGAGACTATTGCTGCAGTGCCACCCACATCAATGACATTCCCACATTTCACCATCTTTTGTGTTTTTTTGAAGAATTGTCAAAAACTATTCAAAGTAGTTTTTCCCCAAACACGTTCGTATTTTAGCTTTTTTGAACAATTTGTAAAAAAACTGTTCTGCACTAAAATCCAAGTGGTTTTTCCCCAAGAAACATGGGCGCAGTTCTGCTTTGTTTTTTTCCGTCTCATACGTACTGCAAACACGTTTCCCCACTAATTCCAAGTGGTTTTGTCCCCGTAACTGTTAGAATCACTCTGGACGGAATATAAGGACCGTTTGGATATTAATAGATATAGCAAACGGTCCTTAAATTTACGTCCAACGTGGGTCGAAATAGCAAGGCTTTCGTAATCTCGCATGCGAGAGAGATAGTAGCGGACACTTTTGTTTGGTTCTGATGGCAACTGAAGGTGCAGCAGTCAGTTGTTTTGATCGCGATACTCTGCAGCTGCTGATGCGGCTGCTGCGGTGCTGTGCTGGTCAAATATGCTTGGAGACAGCACTTTCACCCCGTGACACAGCAATTTTCCAAACTACCTTGTACCAGGTACTAGATTTTTGTGTTGAACACTCGGCCCTACGCACGCCCTTGGCAGCGCGCGTTTTCCCTTGCTTGAGATGACTTCTGACATCTTTGGCTACTGCTGCTGCCGTGTGGAATACTGTTGCGCACGTTGCCCCGCTGTGCTCGTGGGGATTGAGCGGCATCATCTGCATCTGTCTCCCTGTCTTTGTATGATGCATGATTTATTTACGCACCGAACAACTTTCCGTGCATTTCGGCAGATTTTGCGGGTTCTGCTGTCCTATAAAAATCAAAAATGGTCCCAGCGCGCCCAGCGTGCGCTTCTGTTACAGCAGTCGTGGTCCCTCATTAGTGCGGTGCCTTGCTAGATGACAACAACCGCACTAAAGTGGGACCCCGCACTATCACGGGATATTGGAATACAGTACTCCCTAGGACGAGGTCGTGACATGAGATTTTCACCGCACTAAACTGGGGCCCCGCACTGAAAGGTACCGTACTAACGCGGGACCACGACTGAACTTAACTTTAATCCACAGTAAGACCACATACCTGGTAACATGTACCGCTCTTTCCGTAAATATAAGGACCGTTTGGATATTCATGTTTATACCAAAACGGTCCTTATATTTACGAACGTAAGGGTATATAAGAAATAACGAAGACGACCGTTCGTTGTTGTTGCGTTTGCTGTGGACACTCGATTTTTTTCGTGTTTTTCAGCAGTCCAAGAACGAGATGCATTTTGATATTTTGATATTTTGTACCTGGTACTTTACCAAGCGCTAGTTCTAGTATCATACGTATGATATACCTGGTATATATTTACAGAGAGTACACAGGGAGTAAACTCGTGGCGTGTCTTCAGTCGGCACGTAGGCTTTGCTTACAACAGTAACTCGCTATTTATTTAGCTCACTTGCGTGCAAGCCCTGTAGATTCTAGTAGACCACTCCGAAAGCTAGCGTGCTACAAACATGTACAAATGGCTCGAAAGCCCAAAACAGTGCCCTACTGGTATACACCCTGAGTTCCGCAGCTGTCTGGTTTTGTCCCCCTCAATGAGGGTTGTATAGTTTCCGTGCACAGGACGATAATCTTGTTGACCCTGGTATTAGCAGGGGAGTCACCGACCTGTATCCTTCACGAGGGTATACCACCCCAGTAGCACGCGCGATCGCAGTATCACACGCATCTTGCAAAGATGAGTTTCGATGAAATTTTCGATCTCACAGCTGAAGTGTATTTTTCATTTTTTTCTAAATAGGTACGGTATTTTGTAATTTACCAGGTGCCAGCATGCATGGTGGTGCATCGCTTTTGAGTATTCTCAATTCACACCTGGTACACTCGCGTACGTAAAATGTGCAAAAACAAATAAAAACATCATTTTTTTCATTTTTGACTTAGTTTTACCATGTAAAAAACGCCTTCTGTGCGAAATCCCTCTTCAAGACCCACACCTGATGGGTACTCGATAAGTTGACGTGTTAATAATTTGATAATCTGAGATTTTGATATTTTGCCTTTTCCTTGAGTTTCAACTTTTCTCCAACGCCTTCATTCAGCTCTCATTGCTGCTTTACAGGACGACATCTCAGGCTAAGAAGAAACGGGTCAAAAACTCAAAAGCCAAAAGAAGCACGCTCAAAAGAAACAAGCTCAAAATATTATAATTTTGTAGTCACGGACTATGATACCAGTATGCTGTACGGGAATGATGTACATACATGAAGAAACAGGCCCAAAAGAAACAGGCTCAAAAGAAGACTCTCAAAATCAGCTGACTCAAAAAAAGGAAAGTCTCAAAATCGAACAGCAGAGCTTAGCAGTTGGGCCATTCTTATCGAAGCAGAGTTTCACAGATGCTCCCAGTACCTGGGAGTAACGTAAAGTATTTAGGAGGTAACATACTGCAGGTACTTCGTGTACTCGCAGTATTTCGGGGTTCGGTACTGCGAATACTGCGAGTACTCGCAGTATTTCGGCGTTGTGTTGTGCAGATACTTTCGGACTCGCGGTATTTCGAGGTTTGATATCGTGGATACTCCCAGCACTTCGAGTATTTCGGGGTTCGATACTGTGGAATACTTCAAGTGCGGCAAGTATTTCGGGGTTCTGTACTCGTCATACTCTGGTAGTTGCAGTATTTCGGCTGATAATACTGCTCATACTGCCAATACTCGCAGTATTTCATCGTTTCGTACTGCGAGGTGAAGTAATACTTGGAGTATTTCAGGGTTTGATACTGCGAGGTACTGCAGGTGGCAGTAATACTCGGAGTACTTTACTCGTATACTGCAGTATTTCGGGGTTCAATACTGGTCATACTCTTGAGTACTTGCAGTATTTCATATGTTTGTACTGGGGGTATTGCTTGTACTCGGAGTTTTGCACTGCTCGTACCCCCCGTACTCGCAGTATTTCGGCATCAGTACTGCCCATACTCCCGGTACTCGCAGTATTTCGGCCATCAGTACTGGCAATACTCCGAGTACTCGCAGTACCAAATACTTAAAAATTTCTCGAAGTATACTCGGACTATGAAGTACACTGGGAGCACCTGTGCACCTTGGTCAAGAGCGTCGGCTGGAGAGCTGTTGCTTCTTTTGATGCTCATTTACGTCGTAGCGAAGTGGCTGCGGTTCAGGCTCAGGCTGAGGTTTCGCCTCCGGCTGCGACTGCGGCTGCGGCTGCGGCTGCGGTTGTGTTTGCGGCTGCGACGGCTGCTGCTGCTGCTAATGCTGCTGTGCGGCTTGTGCTGCTGCTGCTGCTCTGGTGGCTCCACTGTTAGGGGTGCCAATGAGGGGCTATTCCACCGCAATATCATGTCCCATTTTTTCGGATCGACCAGTAAAAAAAATATATATATCTTTGTCACCCGAAAAATGCGTTTTCCTTAAACAACTTGATTAAACAGTGAACTCGTGCAAAACTTTGAGTGAGTGTTCCTCTGGCGTAGAGTGGAGTTAGCGCCTGATACTGGGTAGTCATGATCGTATGGGTCAGGTGAGTTGAACACGAAATCATATTCCCATAAAATGTTGAATAGAGCGAGAAATTCCGATAATGCGCTGTTTTTTTTACCTTATCTCTCCTGGTCAGAGTCGTCTAAGTCAGTGCAAGATTGTGATTTAGTGTTCACACCTTTAGGTTATGGCCTATCTAGTACATCAAACGGCACTGGAATCCGACATATTTCCGCGGAGATATGTTGTGACAAAAATGGTCACTTT
>JAYJMJ010278380.1:0-11974 GCA_036873875.1 Laminaria ephemera
CCCCCCCCCCCCCCCCCCCCCCCCCCCCCCCCCCCCCCCCCCCCCCCCCCCCCCCCCCCCCCCCCCCCCCGCTCCGTTTTTCTTTACCGAGGCCAAGCTACTGGCGCGTGTGGGTCAGTGTCTCGCTCAAAAACGGATTCTAACTTGAGCTACATGGTGCACAGCATAGAGCAAAGAAGTTTTACGCCGTTGCATGTCACTAACCCAATTGCATGGAGATAGCTACTCGCACGAGTGGCTCTGAGCCGCAAAAAAGGGGAGACCCTACAAGTTACCCCCCTGCCGTATGTTGGCCCTTTGCAAATTTAAATAGTTACACGTTGGGTGCCGAAGCCAGCCAAACAACTGAATGTAGTCGACAAATAGGCCGGTGGCAAAATTTTGCTATCTGGCTTCATTATACAAACGCAAAGCGTGGAAGCATTTTTTCAACACTTGAAAGCCGATAAAATGGATGTTGTTATTACCGCGACAACGAAAGTGCTCTAACTAAGTAATGTATCTACCGAATATAGAGTCGTCATCTGAAAGCCAGTAAACTCACAGACGGACTATTTCGGAAAATATTCGGTGATGGATAAGGTAGGGTAGAGCAGGGCCTGAGGTCACTTTGAATAGTACAGTTCGCGCAATTATTTTCGTTGTAGCAAACCAACATGAAATTACGCTAGAGCATGTGATGTTTTTGCATAAAATCCGTCTCTTGTTTATCTGGAAGTCGGTCCTTTGAGTTTCCGATTATAGATGTTTTGATATTCCCAGCTGCTTGGTTAGAAGCGAAAGGATTAGAAGACATTTGGCTTACCAGGCGGTCGCAACATGTTTGTGGGTGCGGCCCAACGCCGCCGTGTATGGCAATACAGTACCACAACATATATCGTACGTATTTCCTAGCGGTGCGGTTAACGCCGGCGTCCCTTTTGGTACAGTAGGTGAGCCTCGTAACTGCTAAGGTTGATGTCACGGGTTTCGGCCCCTCCGCGCGTATACTCGTACACGTAGTGACTTTCTCGTGTGTATACATAAGGTAGGGTAGCAGATGTCAAAGGTGAAATGCTGAACCCTTTTCCGCGCTAAAATGATCGGATAGTACCAACGCGGAGAAGGCCAGACACCTTTGACTTCAGCTTGTCCAGAAGATCGCTGACGGTAAAATCTCCTTCGAGTTGAGCTGGAAAGAAAAACTGACGATAAAAACAAAAACCGGAGTTTCACCTCCGCCTCCAGCCCAGTTGTTGTTAAACGTCGGGCTTCCAGGGAAATATCCCTCTGTTTCTACGGATCGAATGCAACCTGTAGACAGAACATAGAAATGGAGGAATGTTACTAGTAATCGGATAAACAGTAAATGTGCCCACGCGTTTGTCAAAAGCTCCGAGGAAAATAACAGCAAGCGTTAGAGCTCGTATTGTATAGATATCGGACGGCGTTGGCAGGTAGGCCCCATTGGAAGCGGACTCACTATCACGCAGACGATACTTCTGTACTCAACCCTACTTGTCCACCAAATGCTCTGTCGCGTACAGTAGTCTCGCTGAAACCAATCATTCGTTGAGGGGGGTGTCCCCATTTTCTCGATCTAGTGTAGACCACTTGCGCCCGTGGCTCAGTATCTCGCTCGAAACCGAAGTCAAAACAAACCAAAATGACCGCGCCAAACAAGCACTCCCATGGAGGTGTGTATCGCCAAACTTAAAAGGAACATATGCAGCCACCCGCGAGAGTATTTCCGAGTCGCTGACAAAGATGGCCTAAACGCACCCCCCCAAGCCGTAGACTTGGTTCACAACGATGTGTTTTCTTTCAGGCGACCTCTTCCACGCGTACGTCTTCGTTCTTTACATCTGACCTCGACGGCAATAGCACGTACCTGGTACGTGTTTAACGGGAACCCCGGATGACGGTGTCTTGTGTATCATGCATTAGCTGTCTCGTTGGCAGACCCAGATACGTTACAAATAATCCCTCGAAAATAATTGTAGTCCCTGGGAAGACCTTCCCTCCATCAAACATTAGCAGAATCAATACTACTTCTTTGCACGCATTGACCATGGCACATTGGTCGAGATGCCTCTTACCTCCGAAGACTATCGTGGTGCTGTCGATCATAGAACGTCGGCCACCCACGCATACGTCGGATTTATATGCGTGAATAGCCCCTGCCAAGAGACGAAAGCACAACCGAGTTAATAGTTTAGCCAGTGTATGTTTTTTCTCTGCAATGAACGACTACCGTACTTCGTACAGCTACGAACTGTGCCTCGGGGAGACTACGTTTGTCAGCGCATGCGATTGAGCGTCGCACGAACCTACGACATATCTAAGTTCCATTTCCTGCGGCTCCTCACACACGAGGAGCTCTCAACATTATCGAACAAATGAAAATGCAACCTGTGATGACTAATCCCATGGCCTATGTATACAACTGAACACTTTTTATCACACATACTTCAAGTATCGTATACCAACGATAATGGGTAGCTCCCCCGTTCAAGAGACCTTTCGATCAGGGGTATATATCCACTAACAAGTGCTACGCCTATCGTGACACGTGTTTTCTTACCTCCTTCCACATCCGCCGAGTTTCTCTTGAAATTTGTTTCGCCATCGATGTGGACCGAGGCTATTTGGATTTTTAGAGCTCCTGTTGAGGAAGCGTGACGATCGAGGAGGACGAGGGCGCCCGTTACCCACTTGCGCCATTGTGTTCAGTAAACAAAGCTTAGTACTGGCTAGAGGAAAACGAGGGCACCATATCATATGGTATGATGACTGACACTCAGCAACGCCCAGTTATCATTGACGCAACAATCTGCTAGGTGATGGATGATTACCGACGTAGTGATGTACAGTGGGTACCCTCAAATAGCAGCTTTCGGGAGATGCGATCCGTCGATCGGCTTGTCAGGAAACAAGCACAGATCATAGCGTTTCCCCCTGTACCCCCTGAAAAATGGTCGTACGCTGGGTCTGTAACACCTCCACACCACCAAGTAACCCCGGTTCGTCAAAATTTGGACCTGTACACAAATTATAGAGAACCAAGTACTTGTAATTTGTTCTGAATGTTTGTTTCCAATAGTTCGAAACGTTTTGGCCAAAGAGTGTGACCACTCTCGTAGCGCGCATCTGTAGCCTTGGTCGTGTACACCAGACACGGTGGTCGTCTATACCAGAGACGGTGAGCTTTACGTCATACAAGTATGCTTGACGGCTTTTATTGTCGACCATTTCATCGCCCCACGCAACATTCTACCGTACAAACACGGTCCTCCCAATCGTCGTTGTAGCAACTGCTTGGCCGTGAGGGACTGGTGACGGAATCTGCCTCTGTTAATAAGCGTGCAGAGTTGACCGATACCAGGCAATACAACGTTGGTGACCTATCTGCTCTACAACCGGCGGCAGTCGTAGTGATACCCACGAGCCATGTGCCGCATAGATGCCTTGTTCCGGTCGTCTCCAGGGGAACAGCATTTGGCCTACTCAAGAAAGAAAAGCGAAATACCGTGTTGAAAGCGTTACAATAGGAATGATTCGTTTTGCGGGTATAAAAATTGTGGATGACGAAGCTCCTCAACTGAGAATTACCGATATCGCCAGAACATCATGTGTGCCTTACCTATATATTTATAACATGTCTAGCCCATCGAATTGGCAATTCCGGTTGAGTCCACGGATTGTGACATGGTCTGGTGTTGGAAGAGAGTTTTAGCTCGTCAAGTCCGGAGTCTCAAAAACACGTATTAACGCGTATAGTACACTTCAGGTATCACACACCTTCAATGTGATCGGTTCAGTGTGCGTCGTACAGTGTGCATTTTAGCCCGGCGATAGACAGACAGACATACATGCAGATGCCACAATTGGAAAAAATAAATAACGGCAGCATCAAACGTTTGTTTTTTGTGTTTTACTCGAATTCCTTATCGTGCGCGCCTGCTGCTGTACGTCCGCGACCCAATTAGGAAGATTCTTTGAATCGTCGGAACCTGAATTCCCTCGGCTTCAAAATTCCTTTTCGAGAAGAGTGGAAGGAATGAGAATGTTGTCAGTCCGTGTGAAATACCCATCATAACTGCATTGAGCTAAGTAGGCGGGCTGCCGGCACTCCAATGCACCACATATATTACACATGGCAGACACCCCTATACGTCTCGTTCGCAGCGGCAGCACCAACCCCCAGTGCATTAATATCGAACCAACCAGTAGTCAGGGTACGAGTAGACCGAACGGACTGGACACGCCACACACCCCGTATGCATTATGGTGTTCGACGAGATTGAGGGGTGCATCGGCTACTCTTACCCCGGGCGATAAGAGGAGTGGGTCTGCTACGAGACAAAGGGGACTCGCACCGGATCCATGTTTGTTTGGCACTAAAACACTCTAACAAAAACGTCGAGGGCTGCTTGCTTTGTATTCGAGCCAACAATTCAAACTCCCACGGCAAGAAAAACTCACTGTGCGATCCAAGCACTCGATTATGGGAATGTGATGTAGGCTCTCACAACAACTGCCATTAGACCTCACAAGCAAATCCCGCGCACTCCTTGCGCAACACAGAGTAGTAGAAGCGTGCCTGCTAACGTTTCCTTTACCGGGGTGGCTGTGACGCTCGCTGCGGAGAGGTGGCTTGGGGATGGGGGTGGAGCTATGTTTCGAGACATGGGCCAAACCTGAGCCAGTGGTGTACGCTTCCGTGTTTTAAAAACAACGGAGCCCTAAAAAAGACCATCCGTCAACACCGTTAGTGTCGGCATTTAGTGATCTCCTCGAGGCTATGCCGTCAGCTGCGAACAGGGTTAAAATACACGTCCTAATATTGCCGACACGTCCTATGACTTGTATTCGAGATGCCTTCCCCTGTACCCTGTGCCGCGTGCCCTGGGCGATTGTCCTTGTTGGTCTCCCGAGCCCTATCAGAAAGCTGTCCATATGTGAGATCAAATCCATGAAAAATACGAAGTAGGCAACACCCAAAGAATCGACGGTTTCATAAACCGCTTTGCATTGTTCATGAGATATGAGAGGTGGGACCCTGACGACTCAAATCGATCTCCTCCTATGACCGCCTTACGACTTGAAATGAAACTGCCTAGATAATCTTCTCCCTATCTTGCTCGACAATCCGACCCCGGGCTAATCGCCATCGGTTCAGTGCACGTCGTGAAATATACATTCTAGGCTTGCGAAAGAAAGACAGACATACAGATCTGAACTTTGTAAAAGATTAAATAACGGGACCCTCTAAACACATATTTCGGTGTTCTAACGAACTATTTTGCGTGTGCTCCTACTACCGTGAGTGTGCCACCCAAATAGGAAGATGATTGTTTGAATCCTCATTACTACACTGCGAGAATAGCCTCGAAGCGTTTTTTTAATTGGCCCGGGCATTCGTTAAGCCGACGGGGCGCGGCGGGATTATTCAACACCAGAAATCTTACTGCTTAATCTGATCCAGACGGTGTTTACGCGCTGCCGCATTGTATCCCTCATGTCGTTTTGTGTTTTGTTTGCCACATCGCTTCCTGACTTGAAGGGTTAGGGTTAGGGTTAAGGTACTTTACGTAAGACTTAAAACAAGGTTTTTTTCGCCGGCTCGCTTACCTCCATTGATGGCGGTGTTTTCAGTGAACGACACAGCGCCGTCGACGTGGAGCTCTGATCCGTCTCCGGCGAATATTGCACCTATAGGGTGTGGGTTAGGGGTAGGGGTAGGGGGAATAGTGCAGCTAAAGTCACACACCTATTTATCATGAGTATGTTGCGTTGGAAACAAGGGGGCTGTCTGTCTTTAATGTTGTATACCTTCTAAGACATAGAGGCCAAGGCTTCGGTAAGGGCGGTATCCCGTTTTTTCTGCCAAGGGTTGGCCGCTCATGCTCGTGGCTCCGTTCCTCACTCGAAAACGGACTCAAGTTTGCTTTGTTGGCACAGTGAATGATAGGTAACCATAGTCGCGAGTGGCTCTAAGTCGACGGACAAAGCTGCCCCAAAAATGACTCCTTCACCATAGCCTTGTTCTAGATGTCGGCCCAACCCATTGTTAATAATGGGAACCCATTGTTAATAATGGGAACCACTGCATCCACCAATACACTACGTTGTCGCTCATATCACGATGCTTGTCTTACTACGGGACACGTCGGACAGACCACATCCCCCTTCGTGATCTATGACATTCAAGGCAATATCTCACTGGTCTGTATGATCAACATGGCATTTAGATCACGTTGCCGGGTGGGCGCCGTATGGTCTGCATTATCTAGTACATAACATGTTTCTTACAGTAGTAGGTTGGATCTGCACATATCTTGTACAGCATATCATATCAACATATATAGGATGTATTATGTCTAGATTGTGATCTGCGCGATGTGTGGATTATGTTTGGCCTCCAGTCTCGATTCCATCAATCTAACCCTAAGCCGGTCGCCCCGGTGGTCAAGTGGTTACCCTTGAAGACTACTAAGGTTAGAGTCAGGGGTTCGAATCTCGGTATGGAGATTTTTATTTCTGAGACACCAACTGCCGAGATCGCTTCATAGCGTGGATAAGCACAATTCGACGCGAGTCGACGAGGGAAGAAATTGCTGAATTACTCTCGCGATAAAAACGAAGGCGCGTACCGTAGTGGGGAGGGGGGAGAAGAGCCTGCTAAGTGACCCCGGATCTGAGTTACGACTAGGGAGGGAGAAGGAGAAATAAAAAAAGCGAAGATAATAGATGGATGAGAAAAAAATAAAAAAGGTGACGGTACGAAGGTCCGTAGGCCTTGCCAGCACTCGGCTAGACTCACCACCCCCCGCATACTCGCCACCGACAGCGGAGTTGTTGGCGAAGTACGTGTTGCTCCCGACGGAAACATTTGAACCAGTTGCAAAAATGGCACCTGACAGAAGAAGGAGTTTGTTAGCTGCCAGGAGCAGTTTCGTTGCCGAGATTCGACATATTCAGGCACAGTCGCAGTGGCCGCGGCCACCCTGGGGACTGCACTCCTCAGAAAACGTTTCGACAGCCAGCAACAGGTTTGCTACCTAGGCGCGCTGACAAATAGAGTGTATATACACGGAGAGTATTGACATAGAGGCAGGAGTGGACTCTTTGTTGAGCGAGAGACCATAATATAGCGTACTCTGGTGAATCATGGAGAGGCCTCCCTGCTACGCAAGTGATGTAATAAGTAATAAGTAAGATGGTTTTTGTTGAAAATCGCTGCGATAAACGACGTACGCTTCACTTCCATGCAAAAATTGTGCGGAAACAGCTTATGGCCAAACAAGCGCCAAATATGTCGATTTCCACGGTATACCATACTCTGCAATCGCGTTCGGATGTCGCTGAACTGAGCACAACATCGTCGTTGTTGAAAGAGTATGGTTCTGCACCCACCCGGACACATGCTTCTAATAGTACGATAGAGGTGCACCCTTGACACATGTTACTAATAGTGCGACCGAGGTGCACCATTGACACATGCTACTGCTATTAGTACGATAGAGGTGCACCCTTGACACATGCTACTAATAGCACGATAGAAGTGCACCATTGACACATGCTACTAATAGTACGGTAGAGGTGCACCCTTGACACATGCTACTAATTGTACGGTAGAGGTGCACCACTTTGTTTCTCGGGCTCCTCACTTGAGGAGCTCTAAACCTCACCCAAAACCTGATCAACAGACTTACGGCCTAGGTATACAAAATAAGTCATATTGTAAAACAAGAATGACATCCCGACGATTTTGGGTTAAGGAGCCCCGTCATTCAGGAACGAAAAAAGCCGAAAAGTGCTACCTCTATCGTAGTACGCGTCCCCGATATCCGCCAAACCCAACAAGCGAACATTTGTTCGGGTGAGAGTTATCCGGGAAATTATTTCACGGCTACATTTTTTCATTTTTACAGAAAAAATGCGTGCGCCGTCAGCATATCTACCACCTCGAATCGGTGTGGATCTACTACGCTACGCCTAAAGCAACTAAAATACCAGCGGCCGTGCACCAGGCAATGTTCCATATTAGCGGACAAGAGAACTGACATTAGCGGACAAGAGAACTGGTACCAGGTATGGTTTAGGGCCATCAACGCTCGTTTGGTACTCGTTTCACGTCTCATACTGCAAAGCAATACTGTACCTGGACTGAAAGAGCGGCCCAGAGTCGCTGATAAAGGAAGCCATGAAAGCGACCCTGCTATCGTAGCCTGGATGCATTTTCTACGTAACATTGAGTCAGGTGTCTGCAGAAACACGCGGCCAGTCGTTCTCAAACGTACGTGCTACATCTGGTAAACCTATACATATATTCGCTAACTACACGCATCTCACCTCCCTGCCGAGCAAAGTTGTCGGTAAAGCCGCAGTCGACCACATATAGAGCGCTGGAGCCTGAAACAGAGACGGCACCTCCTCTGTCAGAGTTTCCTCCTTTAAGCACTACACCGCTAAGGACAAGCGTTGACTCGTCGGATACTGTAAAAATGTCGGTGATGTTTCCAGCATCGATGATCGCAGCGACGTCGGTGCCATTAATCGTCAAAATTTTCCGATCGGAGATCTGGATAGGTTGACTGACTTGTATAAAGTTCGACCAGGTGACGTGGACATTTCCCTCACCGCTGCAGTTCATGGCCGTAGTCAGAGCTTCAAGGTCGACGGCACTCGACACGGTTAAGGCAACTTCGTCAGACGGGCACGGTGCTGATTTCGCCGCCAAGATAGTGAACGATGCCAATCCAGTCCCGACGAACTTGAGAGGGTGAATCATCGTGCTGGTGGAGACGACGAAAACAGGGCGACTTTGTGTTACGCCAGACTTCACATATTCTCGCTGAGTTCAAACCAACGCGAGCTCCGGCAAGGATAGAACGTCAGTTGAGGAGATCTATACCTCACACCTAACAAGATGATTATTGAGAAACATTGCAATATTTGCCCGACACACACAACACACACACATGGGCTAGATCTCGTAAGCATTACTTAGTCGCAATGTACACATCGAATGTGACGCATACTACGGTAAGGGTGCATCTAACTTTGCCGAGGCCCCTCATTTGAGTAGCTCTGTAACTCACCCAAGACCTGACTTTGAAAACAAAGGACCCTTTAAGGACGACGAACCATCTCATGACCAAAGTATGCAACGAAAATACAGTGAAGTTCCCCTGTTAAAATGCCTTTTTAGTCGGATAATATTTGGCCAAACAATGCTACCTCTTTCGTAGCACTTGGTCTATGTACACTGTGTAAGACCACATCGGATACCCAAGGCATGCAGTTCCATCAGCCGCGGGCTACCATAGGCGTAACACGTTTTTTACTATTTTGTTATCTGAAAAACGGGGCCATATCGTCGGAATGTCATTCTTGTTTTTGAAATATAGTTATAGGCATACCTACGAGGGCGCCCGCAAAAAATGTTTTTCGACACCGTCGAATTATTTAACTGTGGCCCTCCCGACAGGGGGGGGAGGGGGGGGTACCTGACACCGTCCTCTCCCTCTACGGCTGAACAATAACTAGATAAAACTGAAACCAGGGTACGGTAGAGAGTCGTTCCCCCCCTGCTTGATACAAGGCCTTCCATCAGACTATAATACTGCTGTGAGGCGGCGACCTCTAGGCTCTAGACCACAGCTGCGTCTGGCTGCGTAGTTGCGGCGACTGCAGCAGCAGTGAGTGGTACAAAAGAGCTATGAGCTCGCTCGAAGGTGGACCAGACGGCCCCGAAGAGCCGTGGGATAGGCAGGCTTGGCTGGATCAGAATAGATCAGGATGGATACGGATAGATCGATCGACAGAAACCAGGTGTCTTCCACATCTGTGTATACCTCACCAACCTGCACCAACGACAATCCATCGGGGACACGGACCGCTGACCGCGCCTGGTGCCGTTGACACCTCGCCTGCCTACTTGCGTCTGTATTTTCCCTGTACGCCACTGTCGGAAAAACCGCGAAACCATGTCCTGGACACTCACATAAAACATGACAGCACGTCTAGTTGGCCGTAGAACGGAAAGCCTACGTTGAATTACGAGTTCATGTCAGCATTATATGCCCGTTTAATCACACGACGACGCCGTGGACAATCAAGCAGCAAAGCAGAACACTATGAAAATACAATACCCGATATATCGTATCATATACCAGGTATACGAAAAAAAAATAGTATTTCGTACTAGTCTCGTATCATAACCCATGGATACGAGTAGGCGAAACAGCGCCTCTATACGAGTACGAGTACGTACGCCTCTTCGGTACCCTCAGTACTGCCACACAAATCACGCAAAAAAGAAAGAAAAAATATCTCGAGAAAAGGTTTTTGGCCTTGGAAGGTTAGGTGTATGATATCCCAGTCCGTGGGCGCCCGTACTACCTAGACAATTGCATTGTTCATCACGTTGTAGTTCCATTTTTTGTAACCGTTTTCGTTTGGATCAGGTGGTCAGCTCCGCAAGTGAAGTCTCAAGTGAGGAGCCTCATGTACATTTACAGTGGGAGCACCCTTACCGTATTATTGTATCGTGTGTCTTCAGTCAAACCCTTTCCGTATTCATGTGTTTTCAGTCAAAACCCTGACGGTATCATGTGTCTTTAGTCCAAATTGTTTGCTTTCAGAAATGCAACCTCTGTCATAGCACCGCTGAAAGACAATGCCGCCATTGCCGCAAATGGAACACCTTCTCATGTAATTCGAAAATTATGCTAGGAACGAACGTCACCGTTTTTTTCCCAAAAGTCTATACAACGCGTGATATTCCGCGTGTTACCCGTGGCCAGGAACGACGAATCGGATCACCTGGGGGGGTAACCATTGTCATGCATGGCCGGAATGAGAAATGTTGTCTTACAGTAGCGGCAACCTGGTGTTTGGGGGATAACGGGAAGAAAGATGCCAGGTAAGCAAGTACTGATGCAGTCTGAAGTAAGTCGTTGTGCGGTTGAGATATTTGATACGGTGAAATATGATACCGTGAAATATGGTTGAGAATAATACGGTACGGTGGAATACGGTCATGAATAGAGAGAGCGTGTAGTCCCAGCATGTAAGGAGACACGTACAAAGCTGAGAAACTCCCCGCCGCCTACCATAGGCCTAGGAGGAAACAAAGTACTAGCGATATATGTAAAGCGGTGATACCAGCAGCAAGATGAGCGAATTTGAGAGCTACCTGCAGACGCGTTGATGGCACGAGATAGAGAGCAGCGCGCATAGCGGAAGCAGAGAAGTTTCCAGAATAGATGGCTAACGGGCGAGGGGTGCACGAGGCCCGGAGAGCCGAGAGTCGAGTAAGAAACGTCGGCGAGCCGTCAGGGTTGGTTTTTTAGGTTTGATTTTAGAGCCGCGAGCCGCGACTAAGGACCTTCGGCGCGTCATCAGGTTTGTTTCTGCACGACGAGCCTGGACGAAATGGTGGGCCAAGACTAGAAGCTACGTAGGGATAGTCGCAGTCGTTGTCGTGGTACTTGGTTGTTGTTGCTGTTGTCGTGGTGGATGTTACAGCAGCAGCAGCTGTAGTTTTGGCTCATTGCATACAGAGAGTAAGAATACCTGCACCCGCGCTCCAATTTCTCCTGTGTACATACCCCATGCTAGGTCATACCCTGTTGCCTTGCTGTACCCTGTTGTCTTCCTATACCTTGTTGCCTATCTTCCCACCCTGTTGCCTCCCCACCGCTGCAGGCCAAAACAAAACCCTACCATACCATCCTCAGTTAATAGGGAGTTCATATTGTAGAAAGCTTGGGTTACGCAGGGTTACGGGTTTTTATTTTTTTGCGATGTTCCACCGACAGAACTGAGAGCAAAAACCAAGGCGCAATCTATTTATTATATATAGTTCGTCCTGATGCCCACTAAACAACGTGAAAGTAGAGTTAATCTCTGATGCCCACTTTTCTTTTTTCCACTTTTTTCAGCAGCATTTTTTTTTTCTCTCCCACACATTCGGAAAGCCCCT
>JAYJMJ010278388.1:0-11974 GCA_036873875.1 Laminaria ephemera
AACACGCGCGATCGGAGTATCACACAGCTTGCAAAGATGAGTTTCGACGAAATCCTAGATCTCACAGCTGTTGTGTAGTTTTAATTTTTTTATAAAAAACCAATCACGTAGGGCAGCACAGGGGACGGGGCTCACGGAGGTTTCAAGTCATGCGGAACAGCAGACAGTACATCACTTTTCAAAGCTTTGGCGTCGTAAACGGGGCATTCAAAGTCCACGCAAAGAGCATGCCTCTAAAACCAAGTAATATCACATAAAATTGGGCATAGTTCATGGGCCCTATAGCGTTCTATTAATAGTGCTAAGAGGGTTAAAAGCAACGCTGTGGCATACAGCAGTGGTCTTTCCATAGTGCCGGTATGTGCCAGCCGGAAATACCGGCACTATAGCGGCTACCGGCACTACTCCGCATGCTGCCACTACTGGTTGTTCCCATCTGTTCCACGCGAGTTCACAGGCACTATAGCGGGCAACCGGCATTACTCGACTGGCACTATAGAGGGATCTGTACTGAATGTACAATAAATCGGCGACACCGACAACTGCGCTGCAATCAAACCAAGACCACGGGAGGGCGGGCGACCGCTAACCAGCGACCGCAGTGTAGATGCCGCGCGGACAACAAACGCCGCGTAGGGAAAGAAAGCCCCGCAACGCCGCCCATTCTCACCGTCGTCGGTGTCAAAGCTTCCGGTCAGAGAAGGCGCACTAGCCTTGTTGCTGCAGCTATAGCACGTTGCCCATGTGATAATATATGCGAAAACGCGAGGGACCAGAGGTTCGAGAGAACGGTCATATGGCTGATGTCTAAGGAAAGCACGAAATGTAAAGACTGCCAGGCAGAAGTCTTTGTAAAATCACCCTGTTGACCCTGGTACTAGCTAGCACTAAGGGGAGCCACCGACCTATATCCTTCAGAAGGAAATACACCCGTAACACGCACGATCGAACTATTACACACAGCTTGCAAAGATGAGTTTCGACGAAATCCTTGATCTCACAGCTGACGTGTATTTATATATATATTTTTAAAAGCATAAGCCATTCGTAGAAGGCACGCATAGCAGGGGACTGTTGCACTACAAATGTACCAAAGCTACAAAATTTACTGCTAAACCTACGAAAAACTGTATCTGTTAAACGTACGACATTTTGAAAGGGCACAAAATGCCTTGAGGGTATGCCCGTGCACTGCTGCATCTCCCCAAACTGAATCAAGACGTGGGGGAAATGTCGGATATGTCAATTCCTGCCCGATTTGTTCTTCGCGTGCGAATCGTCAATCAGTCTGTTTCCGTATCCACAGCAATGCTGAAATTGCCCTGCGTGTACGTCAAACGTGTGCAACGGAGTCAGGATGCCTGCTAAGTCGTCTGTGCTCGTTCACTTGCGACTATCAGTGATCTATCTCAAGTACTGTCTGACAAAAATATGCGATGTAGGAACATAAGATGGCGACGCAAATGCCCCCGCAACATAAGTGTATCCATAAGCACAACACCGATATGTAGTGAGCATATCTTCCAACTTTTTGAGACAGGATTGACGAAAAAAAGCGTGTTTTTCGGGGCATCGACATTGGTCCCCGATTTTGGTGAACCAACACATATATTGTCAGATAGGCGCGAACCAACATATCAACTGATCTTTTTTTTTTCTGTTAGCATTCCTTTTATTTCCCAGCTCACCTCGTAAGAGGTTTTACCCTCAGCGACCTTCTGGACAAGCCGTGGTCACAGGTGTCATCCTCCCCCCCCCCCGCTACGTGCCTTCATTTTTATCGCGCATAGGGTTCAGTATCCCCACTGCTCGTCGATTTGCACCTAATTTCTGTTATGGACCAATACCCGACCCGAAACTCTAGCCCTAACCTTATCCGGACCTGATGCTTGGTGGGTGCGCTTGGTAATACTTTAGCTTACATCTTGGTAAGAATGTAGGCCACAACACGTCGGTAAGCCTCTATAATAGCTCGCAATATGTTGGAGTTATGTTTAGTATAACTATAGTAGCATAACCCTGTATATATATGCATCGTTGGTGTACAAATGCGGGGATCAACGTTTTTGCCCCTATTAGTTTTCAGTAAAACAGCGTGGGCTGGACCTGAACGCTTGCATAACCAAAAGAGCGAAGCTCACGCGCGCATCACCAACGAGACAAATTGCAGCCATCGAAGGCGTAGATGTGGCCGCTGCGATCGGGGCACGTTAGGATAGCTACGGGTAGGTAGCCTACAAATTTTACGAACCTACGTCGATTTCGTACCTGTCCTCGCCGTTGCGATGGCGCTTTTTCACCATCTCTGCCATCGGTCCGAGTGAGCACGCCGATCTGTGAGCAAGCCGAGATGTTGCAAATCATTGACAAGGCGGTTGTTGGCAACGGAGGCTGTGCGTACTACATGCATTCAAATAATCGACATGCCATTGTTGGCAACCATAGCTGTGCGTACTACAGTAGATGCACGCTGAAGTACCCGGCATAGCTGTACTGTTAACGGACAATAGATACCTGGTGAAATGCATCACCATAGTTGTGCGTTGAGCATCTAATCGAACGCACAGGCCTACAACTCCCAGGATACATATTTTCGGGCATACCCCAAGGGACCAAAATGGGAACCAAGACAAGCGAGGACGTGCAAGGCTGCGATGATGCTGCATCGCAAAAAAATCGTTGGAGATAACGAGAGTAGTGTCGACGCCTCAAATTCGACAGCATCTGCAATTCCGCCTGAAGCTTAGAGCTCCACAGTCTATGCCGAGAGGTGCAGAGCGACGCACTCATAGCTATATTACCACGGCGCTGAGAAGTATCGTCACCTTAGCTGCCCTAGCTTGCATTCAAAACATCGTTACGCCGCCTATTGGGAGTTCCGTTAGTTTGGCATGTCTGGTGCGGGCCTTCGATCGATGAGTGTTCAACTGTCTTATGTTGCAGAAGCTTACGCGAAAAGTTCTGCTGCTTGCTCGACAACCACCCAACAAACCGCTTCGATCGCGGAGCGAGCAAAGGCCAAGGACTTGTGCTAATAATCGCCAACGTGTTGGGTACTGTGGAGAAGGGGCGTAGGCTTCCAGAATCGCTTGATGGCAGGCCTCATACCCTGTCCTCCATAGGGGGTTATCCGTCGTATGCATAAATGCGTCGTCCTTTCCCGCAAATAAAAGGTGTTCCATACAAATTGCGCGACGTAACTTATATATTTTTATTAGCTCACGCACACAAATAAAAGGTGTTTCAAACAAACTACGCAACAAAACTTTGTTCTGATGAGCTCACCCACACAAATAAAAGCCCTTCCATACAAATTGCGCGACATAAGTTTTGTTCTGATGAACTCACCCACACAAATAAAAGGTATTCCGTACAACTTGCGCGGCACAAGTTTTGTTCTGTGACGAACTCGCCCACACCGGAAGTCAGTACAGCTACAGGTTTCGTCAGTGCGTATCGAATCCGGACGCCCATGACCGGGTTCGTCTTTGGCGCAACTCTGCGCAGAACAAGGGAGAAGTTGTGTTTTGCGCGGTGTCTTTTTCAATGGGAGGTGAAAAATGGTGTTTTGGGCGGTCTCGTTCAATCTGGGGTGGTGGAGACTCAACGGAGGAGAAAGCCTTACAATACAGCTGTCCTCCGAGGTGATACGATATGCAAAATCCCAACTATTCAGAAAATTCGCAACATCGCGCAGCGATCAACGTGCACGGGTTGTTCACCATACACTGCGAAAGCGCTTTGTGCGGTTGGTCTCGCCGATGAAGAGTGCCACGCAGCCGGCACCCAGGGACAGTCTGCTGTGCACTTCGCTCAGAGAGACGTGTAACAATGAAGCAAAAAAACTCCAAAATAATCAGAGAGCCGTACAGCGACGAAGCAAAAAAAAAAACGCACGCTACATAGCGTAATGAGTGTTACCTGCCATATTCGATACGATCAGGTACCTGATAAATACTCAACAGAGCCGTACAGCGACGAAGCAAAATAACGCAAAAATACGTACGCTAGCGTAAGTGATACACCCCATATTCGAAACGATCAGGTACCTCGTATGAGCGTACTACGGAGGCTCGCAGAACTCCTGCGGGTGCGCACCGAGTGCACGATTTAGAAGCTCGGTTCTCCATGACTAAACACACACCAACGTTTAACGATTCGTGGTTACAAGCTTTTAATTGGCCCGTTTGAAAAGACAAGCGTTCTTACAACTGCATCAGGAAAGGTTTCCCTCACTGTAGCAGGCGGAAAAGGTACGGTCTGCCTTGATTGTCACACATGAACACGGCACGCGTAAAAAACGGGGCGACGGCATGAACACGGCGACATCAGCAGAGAAACCTCAGGCCTCAGACTCCGACTATAACAGATCAAAGGGTAAAGCACAAATCGGGGCGGAATCGCTCTGCGGACATTTGACGTAAGAAGGAAAAAGGGGGTGTCAAGGACCAGCTAAGAACAGTGCATGACCTTGTTAAGGCATGCATCGTGGTACACGGCATAAAACTACAGCGGTGCTCCTACGATGATGTATGATAGACGCACACAGTGTCTTATCCTTATCGTAGGGCGTTAATGTATTTTCCTCGTCGTAGCTCTCTCTGGGCGTAGTCCTGTGAGGCAATAATACCCCGAGGATTGTTCTGACTTGACAAAAGATTCTGGGCAGTAGTAATGGATGCAAGCAGAAACAGTAACATCAATATTAGTAGGAACACTGCTGAACCCAACGCGCCGGGTTTCTACCTAAACAGTTGAGAGGAGGACAGAGCGACGTGGCATTCATGCTGCCTCCTTGCACGTACATGTATATATTTGTACGCCCATATATAAATGTGTTTGTACGTACATGCATATCATGGGAGCGTGCTTGCAAAGGCAATCGTGTTATGTACCCACGTGCAGCTGTTTTCACTTACTCGTGTATACAACCTGATATGTTTGACACCAAACGGGCGGTGACTCCTCTTAATACGATGTTCTAGGTATACGGCGGTGAAGGAATTTGAACTGAACAAAAACAACAAAAGCTGAGCGAAACAAAACACGCTATTGTTACATTCACGTAAAGCTCTTGGCTCTTACCAGGTACAGCCTAGACGTCCTTACCTTCAGAAGGTCAGGAGGTGTCTGTCGCGCTGTCCGTCTGCCTGCTGTGCAGCCTGCAGCGCAGCTCGAAGCCCAGAAGCCTCTGATCAGCGCGTCTCCCGATCACAGCGCACGCACAATAAACAAAAGTCTGAAAAATGTTGACGTCCACAAGCTGTCGTTCTCCCCCTTGATAACTTGAGTTCCGCAGCAAGTTGGCTGGTTGCTGCAAAATGCAAAATAACAAACAAATCGCGCGAGAAATGGCGGAGGAAAGTCAGGCGAAGGGAGAGCCGACAGTCGGCGGGCTACGGAAAAAGCAAACCATGAAGAACAACGGCGAAAGTACTCCCCGCCTAGACCTGCAGGGGAGGGGCGTGTAGTTACCCAACGAATCAACAACGGCGTGCGTGAGAGAAAAAGGTACGAGGTACTGCACCTGGTATAATATTGCGTACCGGTACACAAAATCAAGGGTATCATATTTGCGTACCGGTTCTAACAATCAGGGGCATCATAATGCGTTTCAGCGCAAGAGATTTGATAAAAGTGCCAACAGAGGCACTCCAGGTAACGGCGCCACCGGAGGCACTTCAAGCTAAATCGCCACCGAAAATATGAAGCACGCTACAACTGGCGATGGCGACGGCCGTGAGATGCCACTAGACCTGCGTGAGGGTTGTCTACGACCCCTACTGCCGCGATTTGTAAATAATTGCGGCCTGTCATCGCTGCTTAGCCTATATACAGGTGTGTTCGAATCTTCAATATTGTTAGCTCTCTGAGCATGAATGTGGGGGCATTTTTAGTTGAAGTCTCACCTAACCTACGAAGCGGGCTACCATCCGCGATGACGAGGACCGTAAGGAAGCAGACCTGCCTGAGGGTAGTCTACGGCATCTACTGCCGCGGTGGGTGAAGTGGTTCCGCAAGTCATCGCTTCTTGCAAGATGAACAGATGTGTTCATATACCTAACCCCTTTGGAACCGCACCCACGTTTTAGGGGGCAAAGTACTCGGAATCAGTGTGATTTTTTTTTCAGTAGTTAAAGGGTTAAGAACCACGATATTTTCGCAGCAGCCGAAGACATCCCTTACGCAGGTCTGGTATCTTACGGTCGTCGTCATCTCAGGTGGTATCATAGCTCGCTTCGTAGCTTAGGTGGCAATTTAGCTAAGGTTGCGTCCCAATGCTCAGGCCAAACGTTATGGAAAAACGAATCTTGATCTTGTGTTTTCTCCATATCTTCCCTTTCCTACCTATTCAAGTCAATTTTCCTCGCGGAGAGCTCGAAACCGGTCATTCTCTTGAAAACAACTGTTCGAGCTCTCTTCCAGGGCTTTCCAGCGAACCTACTCATTGCTACAGGGGGTAATTTTAACTTATTAAAAAAAACCCGAGGCAATCAATTTCTGCAAAATACTCTCAATTTCGGTATCTTGCGCAGATGTATGGGAAACATCGGGATTTTCGACGTCTTCGACGAATCTTGCTCCGTCGTAAAAATGAGGTTCTTTGCCCCTGTAGTAATGGGTAGGTTCGCTGGAAAGCCCTGGAAGAGAGCTCGAACAGTAGTTGTTTTCTAGAGAATGGTCGGTTTTGAGCTCTCCACGAGGAAAATTGCCTTGAATAGGTAGAAAAGGGAAGATCAGGAGAAAAACCAAGATTAAGATTCGTTTTTCCATAACGTGTGGCCTCAGAGGGGTAAACTATTTAGGATACAAACACACTATAATATACATCTGTACATCGGAACATCAGCGTTGACAGGCCGCAATACTTCACCGACTGCGGCAGTAGGTGTCGTAGACAACCCTCACGCAGGTCTGGTGGAAACTTACGGCCGTCATCATCGCCAGTCCTAGCGCGCTTCATACTTTCGGTGGCACTTTAGCTTGGTGGCGCCGTTAACTCGAGTGCCTCCTTTGGTACTATGTTATCAACCCCCAATACAGTGTGTACCCCGAGTTAAGAGCACCCCGTGACAAGCCGAAACGAGAGCTCGTAACTACACATTGCTCTCAGCTGTGGTGCGCAATATGTAGCTTTTAGTATAGGCGTGCCATACCGATTTGACTGCTCTTAAGTCCCGCATTGTTTTGCCTTGGGCGCTCTTAACTTGGGGTACCCACCGTAATCAAATGAAATAAATAAATACCAGGTACCAGGTAGTACATGATAGCGTGGCAGTGCATTCGATGTCGCCCTGCTGGGAAAGGAAAAGGGAAGAGGTACTATACACCGGGCGGCAATGTTCGGGACACCAACGTTGGTGCACGTTTTTGTGCACCAACACACATAGTTGAAGATAGACGCGGACTAACACCATAACCAATACATGGACCAACAACCCGACTAACACGTGGGATGACGGTTCGCGCTTCGCGCTCACGACCTCCGGCGGCTCCTACGGACGACTGCTGAGATTTCTGCACCACTGAGTGGGATCAGGTCCGGGTGGGATCAGGGGGTATTGTTTATTAATATCGTTGCTGTCCCGAACATTTTTCGTATACCGGATATACGCACGCGCTTTGCCCTCTCTCGTTTGCTTTTGGTTCAGGACGAGTCCCCCTTGACATTGGGTACAGGTTAAGGGGGGAAAATCAAGTGTGCCGAAACACCCGTGTAACACGAATGATAACACCCCCTGGGATGAATTTCCGAGCTCATTTTCTCCAAAATGAGGTTGGCACACAAAACGTAAAACTGTCGCTTTGGAAAGATGCCGTCGAGATCTGTCCATAGACGCATCGCTCGGCGTTTGCCCTCTCTATGTCGTCGAGAATATGATACCAGCTTGGAAACTCGTCCGAAGGGGTGTGTAATCTTGCGGGTTACCTGGTACACGGTAGTGGATGCTCTCGGCGAGAGAAGCTTCTGCGGACTGAAGTGAAGCTGGCAGTCAGTTGTGGGGAAAACGAAAAAAAAATGTCGAGTGCAATTCATCATGCAGTCACACCGACACTATCTTTGTACAGTACGCAGGGGCGGGCGGCTTGCAACATAAAAACATGAAAGGTGTAATATATACGTACCCAGGTATATCATACGTTTGTTTCCCTCACGGAGAACTCACGGATAACAAATTACACAAATAACGCAATAATACTGCAAGCAATACCTGGTACTGCTGTACTGGCTTATACTGGTACGTACGTATACAGCAGCAGCAAGCAGTACGAATGTGGGGGCTTGAGGCAAAAAAGTGTTGAAAAATGGCACCTACTAGCGATTACAGCATCGGCCACGCAAAGCAGCCCGGGCTGCTGGGGTAGGGGATGCGTCCGAAGTGCACGCTCGCAGCATCGTGTTACTCGTACTGCTGTTGCAAGCTCTTGCTATTCGATTGACAAGACCGCATTTCCTATTTCTAGGTCGCTAGTCTATACCTGGGTCTTAAAAGGTCGCTCCACAACAATAACGCAGTCAACAAATTGAGCTTACCAGTACAGCCTCGCGAGTTAAAGGCAGGGGTATGGTCACCCCGAGGCAGCGGCTTGGTCGTAGATCGACGCAGTTAGGCCTGGGCATAGCTAGACTGGCTCTGATCAGGACTTAGCTCGCGAGGACAGAAGAAGGCATCGCACGGCAAGGGCAGCCTACTACATGTGTTGTGTGTGCACCACTACAGTGCATAACAAAACATTCCGGACAAGAATCCATACGAACAAGAATCCGACAAAGGCCCGGTGTAAGTTCTATTGGTTCCTAATCACCGACACATGCATGCGTGAGACCTGGCTTGGTCCCTCCTGGTCCCCAGTGATAGGAGCTGAAGAGGTCAAAGCAGTATAGAATGGGGGTAACTATTATAGTTGTGTGGCATGTAAGACTTTGTGCCGTACCTGGGAACAATTCGACGCACCAGCAGAGTATACCAACCACAGTGCTTTAAATTTCGGGTGTACGAATATATTATTATTACCTGGTATTATATATGCCCATGTATACATATACCTGGTATACATGAACATGTATACATGACATATCATATTATTAGATCCCACCCTGGGCGTAAATATGACGACTGTTTGGGAGTTAATATCAATATCAAACGGTCCTTACATTTACGCCCAGAGTGGTACATACTATACATGTACCTGGTACATATTTTTTCATACACACTTTTTTTTTTTTTTGCTCATCCCATCTATTATCATCTATTATCTTTGCACTTTTACTTTCTCCTTCTCCCTCCCGTAGTCGTAACCCAGATCCGGGGTAACTTAGCAGGCTTTTCTCCCCCCTCCCCACTACGGTACGCGCCTTCACTTTTATCGCGAGAAGAATTCAGCAGTTTCTACTTCCCTCGTCGACTCGCGTCGAATTGTGCTTACCCACGCTATAAAGCGCTCTCGGCAGTTGGTGTCTCAGAAAAAGAAATCCCCATACTCGTACCGAGATTCGAACCCGTGACTCCAACCTTAGTAGTCTTCGAGGGTAACCACTTGACCACCGGGACGACGGTAATACACTTGCATAATATATATGCACATATTATACTAATATATATGCACATATTATACAGCAGCTGCAGTAGTACACATAATATTATATAATACCAGGTACCAGGTATATAGTAGCGTGCCTGGCATATCATACTGCTGTAGGGGATACCTGGCAAAACATGTAGATCTACACAAACTAGTGACAAAATAAAACAATGCATGAGATTCTCACGTTTGGCGCCGAGGTAGGTAGATGCTCCCGATATGACTATTTTTTATTCAAATTAGCGCTAGCAGAGGTAGATCACGCCAGGCCTGCTGCCAGCTGCAGGAACTCGCGATGACGTTGACAGCAACAACTGCGGTCGTTAGGTCAAGAACGGACGGACGGTAGGCAGGGTTGTCAATGGATTCAACACGCGCCGGCTACATGCCGCAAGGCCGTTGTCGTTGTCTCGCAACATATCATAGCACAAATGCGGGACACGTATGTACATACTATAGAGTACCCATGGTAGTCAATACAAGAGCAATTGTTAGATGAAGTCCGTACATTTGTACTGCTATTAACATATTAATAGTCATTATCAGATATGCGTCCCCTGTGGAGAAGTAGGTGAATCTCGTCCCTACTAAAGTCAATAATGTGTGTTCAAGTCTCCCCGAGCGCACACTCGTGCTCGCAGGGATTTTTTCTTACGTAGAAAAATGACTATTAATAACGGAAAGCGCCAGAGCGTGAGTTAGCAAATTCGATGAAAATTGACGAGCTAAAAGCTGATAAAACAGTGGGAATGCTGAACCCTATGCGCGATAAAAAAGAAGGCACGTACCGGGGGGGAGAAGGGAAGACACCTGTGACCACGGCTTGTCCAGAAGGTCGCTGAGGGTGAAACCTCTTACGAGTTGAGCTCGAGGGTAAAAGTGATGATAAAAAAAAAAAAAAAGATATAGTCCGTATACCTGGTATATTTTGTCTTGCTATGGTACGAAATGTATAAAATATAGCATGAATAGTATATACCTGTGTGAAAAAGCCGCTGTGCCTAACGCGGAGCTTTTAAAAGGACGGAAGGGCAGGCGGTCGATGCATAAAACACACACATCAACAGCACGCAGACAGTTCACAACCAAAAGGCACTCACCGTCACGAACCACGACCACGCGCCCTGCCCGAGCAGCCAAGCCGATGACCTCGGTGAGGCAGACCTTGCCCAACGAGAGCACAGCAGGGACAGCGGGCAAGCACAGCAGTACCAGACCAGACTTGTCAAGGTACAGCAGGTACAGGTGTCAATCGATATCAATCCTGGTCGTGGCAGACAGCAGTAGTTAGTGTAGATCAACTTGCTAGCTAGATAGCTCGCTGCGGACACCGATCCACCCTCTCTGGCACAGCAGTGACAAGTCCCCAACTCCGGCAAAGATGAACACCCCCTTCCGACTGGACTGGGGGCACCACCGCCGGATTCAGTGTTCTCGTGTTCTCCCCACTAGCTCGCAAGGCCCCAACGAATCACAAAAACCCGAGGAACACAACAATACAACACAACACGGTCAATAGTAGTGGTGTTAGTGTCAATATAGTCGAGGTCACTCATGAGTGCGGTGCCTTGCCAGATGACCATGCCCGCACTAAAGTGGGACCCCGGGATAAGGATAGCCTCGTACTCTCTAGGACGAGGTGGTAACAAGCGAATTTCACCGCACTAAACTGGGTCTTCGCACTAAAAGGTACCGCACTAACGCAGGACCACGACTGTATATATGTAAACCACTCTGGGCGAAAATTTAGGGACTTTTAGGGTGTCAATTTTGATATACTAAAGATCACTATATTTCCACCAAGAGTGGTATATATGTCTACTACAGTTTTGCATACTGTAGGTAAATGTCTAGTGTCTAGTTCACGGCGGGGATGGGGGATTCAACCAGCTGGTTTGGAATCAACGTCACACGCCACATGAATCCCACACTAAATCCAAGTAGTTTGTCCGCAAAAACGGGGGTGCAGCTTAAAACCGTGGAACATCAAGACTGAAACATTATGAACCCCACCAGCTCTTTCTCTCTCGCGGGGTGTATACGGCGCGTGGGTGCATGAATTGGCCCCGCCGGTCCGTGACAGGGAGCGGTCGGTCACTCCTTGCTCTGGCCAAACCGAGCATGGTCAGTGACTGATGCTGGCGGTGATGCCGCAGCGTTACGACAGCAGGAGCATCAGCAACCAGTACAAGGTACTGTACTCTACACTGCGGCGATGATTTGCACAGGAGCATCAGCAACCAGTACAGGGTACATGTACTCTAAACTGCGGCGATGATTTGCATCGCTGCTCCAACATAACAATGTGTGTATGTGTGTTCTTCACATTAAAACTGATCTTTGCACCCATCTACATCCAGCGCAACCAGTGTCCGTGCCGATGCCTCCT
>JAYJMJ010278424.1:0-11970 GCA_036873875.1 Laminaria ephemera
GCTCTAACAAAATCTTTATCATAAGGCATAGCCTCATCATCACCTTGCTTAGATTGTTCCATTTGAGCAGAAAATCTTTCAGCTTGGTCAATAGGGTCATTTAATTCTGAGAATAAGTTTGAATATTCACGGCCTGCGATAAATAGTTCAGCTCTTTCAGTTTCAGTAGTTGAATCTTTATGTAGTTTAGCTAATGGAGAAACTTCAATTGGGTGATCCATAATAAATGTTGGGTTAACGATGTGGTGTTCACATAGTTCTTCAAAACATTCATTTAAGATGTAACCATAAGTCCAACCTTTTTTAACATGTACTCCTTTAGATTCAGCAAATGCTTTTAATGATGCTTCATCAGCAATATCTTCATCAGTAGCTCCACCCCACATTTGAACAGCTTTTTTCATAGGAATTCTTGCCCAGTCTTTAGCTTCAAATGATATTTCTTGATCACCATAAGTAAGGTTTAATCCGCCAGTTACTTTTTGGCAAACTGTTGTCATTAAGTCTTGTACAAAGTCCATTTGGTCATTGTAATCTAAATGAGTACCGTACCATTCAAGCATAGTAAATTCAGGGTTATGTCTTGTTGAAACACCTTCGTTACGGAAGTTTTTACCAATTTCAAATACTTTATCAAAACCACCAACAACTAAACGCTTAAGGTAAAGTTCAGGTGCAACTCTCATATACATAGGCATATCTAAAGCGTTATGGTGTGTTACGAAAGGTTCAGCAGATGCCCCACCTTGTAAAATTTGCATAGCAGGAGTTTCAACTTCCATATAATCTTTTTCTGCAAAATAGTTTCTTACTTCTGTAATTGCTTGGCTTCTTTTTCTAAAAGTATCACGAACATCTTTATTCATGATTAAGTCAACATATCTTTGACGGTAACGAACTTCAGTGTCAGTTAAGCCGTGGAATTTGTCAGGTAAAGGGCGAAGAGTTTTATTTAGTAGGTTCCATGATGTGATTTGTAGAGTCATTTCTCCAGTATTTGTCATACCCATAGTACCAGTAGCGCCAATAAGGTCGCCTAAATCTGAATAGTTTTTGAAGAATTTAAATTCATCTTCGCCAACGCCATCAACTGAAATAGCTACTTGGATGTCACCTGATCCATCTTGGATTCTTACAAAAGCAAGTTTACCCATTTTACGGCTAAACATAATACGCCCAGCTATTGAAAATACTTCACCTTCAGCTGCAGCAATAATTTCTTCACGAGTCTCAATGTGTTTATATTTCTTAACAATATCAGCTATCTTGTGTTTGGGTTTAAAGTCATTAGGGTACATAGTTTTACCCATAGCTTTGATTTCATCAAACTTTTCTTTTCTTGCTAACATTACTTGGTTAAGATCTTCCATTAAGAAGCGCTCCTTTTTTATAATTTAAATTTGTTTTTTTGACTAAATAAGGCCCATGCTGGACCATACCGAGTTATTATATCTAAAAAAACCTTATGATTCAAGATAAAACATGGGCTTTGGCAATAAAAACCTTAAAATTGATATGATTTTATAGAAAAAGATTTAATCTTTTGTAAGCATTGTTTAAATTTATTAAAACCTTAGTTGGTTTGTATGTTGTTTTTCTAGCTTTTTTCACATAATTGTTATATAATTATTTTAATAATAAAATGCAAAAATTAGGAGTTTTTCATGCAAGATATAATTATATTTCTATTAGGCTTAGCTATAGGTAGTGGTGTTGTAGCTGCTTTTTATCGTATTCAAAATAAGTCTAAAGATACTCAGGTTGATAGTTTGAAGTCAATTTTTAATGAACTGTCTCAATCTGCTTTAGATAACCAGTCTGAAAGGTTTTTACAACTAGCTGAAACAAAGCTTGATGCAAAAACTAAAGAAGGTGAAAAAGACCTTGAGGGTAAAAAGAAACTTATTGATAATTCTTTAGATAATTTAAAAGGTGATTTGGGTAAGGTTGAAAAGTTAATTCAAACTATGGAAACTCAAAGATCACAGGCATTTGGATCATTAACTAGCCAATTAAAAACTGCAACTGAGCAAACTGTTAGTTTACAACAAGTAACAACAGATTTAAAATCAGTATTATCAAATAATCAAGTTCGTGGGCAATGGGGCGAGCGTATGGCTGAAGATATTTTAACAATGGCAGGGTTTCTTGAAGGTGTTAACTATGAAAAGCAAAAGCAATTAGAAGATGGTAAGTCAAAGCCTGATTTTACATTTAATATGCCAGATGGACATGTTTTAAATATGGATGTTAAGTTTCCATTAAATAGTTATGAGCGTTATTTAGAAACAGATATAGAATCTGATAAAGAAAAACATAAAAAACAATTTTTAAAAGATGTTAATGAAAGAATTAAAGAAATTCAAGATAGGGGTTATATTAATAGTGGAACTTTAGACTATGTTTTATTATTTATACCAAATGAACAAATTTACAGCTTTATTAATGAGCATGATAGAGATTTACTAGATAAGGCTTTGGGTAAAAAAGTTGTTATTTGTGGTCCTAATACATTATATGCAATTTTAGCTGTAGTTAACCAAGCATCAAAACATTATAAGCTTGAAAAAACATCATCTGAAATTATCAAAGTTTTAATGGATTTTAAAAAGCAGTGGGGTTCATATACTGATGAATTTTCAAAACTTGAAAGCCAATTTTCAACATTAGATAAAACTTTTGAAAGATTAAAAACAACAAGAACTAGACAGTTAGAAAAACAGCTAGATAAAGTTGAGGAGTTAAGTAATAGTAATGAAGATATTAAGACTATAGAAGAAAAAACAATTTAATTATATATCTTTTAATAGTTTTTAAGATAACTTAATTGTTGCCAAAGGGCTAGTTTTCATATATTATTAAAAGAAAAAATAGTAAATAAAGGATATTATTTTATCATGAATTTTAAAGTTGGTAGCTCTGCAAAGGCTAATAAAACTTCAAAAAGCTCTAAGTCAAATAAAGCAAGTTCAACTGAAAGTGCTAGTTTTGGCAGTGCATTAGATAATGCAATGGGCGTAACTGAAGCATCACAAGTTCAATCAGCGCAAGCGGTTGAGCAAATTGATAGCTTTATTTTAGATGTTTCAGATGATGTGCCATCTAATGCAAAACAAAGAGGGTATTATATTTTAGATGCTCTAGAAGAGTTAGAAAAAGATATTTTATCAGGTACTGGTACAAAATCTATTCAAAAACTTGAAAAAGCATTAAATACTAAGCCTGAAAACTTAGATGAGATGCCAGAATCAGTAAAAACATTACTTGCTGAAATAGAAACAAGAGCCTTAATTGAGCTTGAAAAAATTAAGAATAGTTAGTTAGATTATTCAATAATGTTGCTTTTTTGCAATAAGAGCTATGTATATTATTTATATAAGTCAGATAAAGGTTGTAAAATATATAACTTATTTGATATTATATAAAAATAACTAGGAGATATAAACATGAGACCTGTACCAAGAAATATTGATTCGCCAAGTAGAGCACTAGAATTTGCTCTAGCTTCAATCGTTTCATACTATGGTGTTCAATTTTTAACTGGGAACTTTTTGTTCTCTTTAATTGCTTGTTTATTATCTAATTATATTATTTACAGGGTAACTATTGGTAAACCAGAAGGTGCAGCATATAGGCTTATATATAAAAGTGGTGGTTTAGGTCAAATGATACCTTCTCCTAAAAAAGTTAAAAGATTTGAAATATAAAGGATTATAAATTATGAGTTTTGTAGCAAGAGCAGGATCTGTAGTAGATAGAGGACATAGAATGATTGGTGTTCTTCTTGTGGTTATTATTGTACAGTTTGTATGGGTAAATAGCATTATGACTAATAATGAAATGCTGCAAGGCAGAATTAGCATGTTAAATAAAAGCCAAAGTATTTATGTTGTACCTAATTCACAAGCAGGTGTATACCGCCCAGCTGAAGGTAGATTATTATTAACAACATTTGTTGACTATTTTACACAAAGCTTAATGACATATACTCCAGCAACATACCAAACACAGTATAAATCAATTAGAACTTTCTTAGCTCCTAAATTATTAGAAAAAGCAGATAGCTTTTATACTTTAGAAATTAAAAAATCTGGTGTAGAGAGAATTTCATCATTATTTATTATTGATAGAACATCTACAGAATTATCAGAGTTTAAACAGGTTATGGGCCTTGAAACAAGATATGGCGAAAAAACATATGCTATTAAAGTAAAAGGTGTTGTTAATACGATTGTTGGTGGTAAAGTTATCCAAGAAAAAGGTAAAGAAATATTACTACACTTACAAGAAACACAAGTTTCAAAAGCTAATCCATTTGGTTTTGTTGTAACGAAATTTAAAGACTAAATAATTTAATATTAAAAGGGGAAAAACTATGAAAAAAATATTATCAACTATAGCAGTATTTATGCTAATGATAGTATCAGCGAATGCTAAAACTATTAAGTGGGAAGGTGATGAAGACGTACTTTCTATCGGTGTTAACATGACAGACGTTTCTCAAGTAACGTTTCCAGAACAAATTATTAACATTACAGTAGAAGATCCTGATTATATCGATGCTTTAATTGTTAAAGGTTTAGGTAATAAAGTATATAGAATTAAGTCAAACTACGAAAAAATGGCTACAAGAATGTTCTTAACTGGTAAAAGTGGTAATACATACGTTATCGTTATTTCTACTGATTTTGACTATGCTGCAATTGTTAAGGTTGTTGATGGTACAAAAATCAATGCTATCGGACAAGCTATTTCAAGCAAGTTAGATGAAAACTCATTAATTAGAGCAATGGCTTTAGATAAAGACATTCCAGGGGTTAACAGAGAAACTCACGTTGTACCAAACTGGTTTAAAGGTCAAAATCTTGAATTTGAATTATCAGAAGTATGGCAAACTCCATTACTAACAGGTTTAGTAGTGCATGTACAAAATACAGCTAAAGCAAAAAATGAAGTTAACATCCCATCAATTTACATTCCAAAAACTACTGAATGGGGTGAGTTAAGAAAAGCATCTATGGAAAACTTAAGATTACAACCTTATGGTAAGCCTGGTGATAAAGGACTTCTATTCTTAGTATTTACAAGAAAATAAGAGTTTGATATAGACAATGGTTAAGTTAAAATTTTTTATAATTGTTTTAATAATGGTATTGTCTATTAATTTTGCAAATGCCTCAAAAGATACGTTTGCAAGAAACATATCAAATGACTCATTACGTATTTTAAAGCGTATGGAATATAAAGAAGAAATACCAAACGGATTGCTACATGCAATTAGTTTAGTTGAAACAAATATAGGACAAACAGGTAAGTATTTACCTTGGCCTTATACTATAAAGCTAAAAAGATATAAAAGTGATGATATAAAAGATGTTGATGCTGTTTATGATCTTTTAGGCAATTTAATCGATTTAGGTTATAAGAATTTTGATCTTTATATTGATGGTAAAGCAAATTACAGCTTATCATCAGATAATATTGAAGAGATTATTCAAGTAAGAAATGAATTTGATAGTATTAAAATATCTAGTAGAAGTTCTATTAAGTATTTTAAAGATAAAAATGAAGCTAAAGATTTTACTAAAAACTTAGTAAAATACAAATGGATTGATTTTGAAATAGGCTTAATGCAATTAAGTTATAATACTGTTAAATCAGAGTTTGAAACTATCGCAGATGCACTTGACCCCTATGAGAATGTAAATGCAATGGTAAAACAAATTGTTATGATTAGAAAAAAGCATAACTGGTGGGAGTCAGTAGGCCTGTATCACTCTAAAAAAGCATCTAAAGCAAAACGATACGTTAAAAATGTATGGTCAATGTATCAAAGAGTACATAAAATAAAAGTTAGGTAAAGCTTTATGCAACTAAATGAACAACAACAACATATTATAGATAGTAAATCTAATAACTTAGTTATTGGAGCACCAGGTACTGGTAAAACTATGAGTATGCTATTTAAGATAAAAGATCTTATTTTAAAGGGTGAAGACCCTGAGCATATTGCTGTTGCATGTTTTAACCCACAAAGCACAAGAGTTTTTAAATCATTATTATTAAATCTAATTGGTAATGATGCTAAAAAAGTAAAATACGGTACTTTTAAAGATTTTGCCGCAGCTGAGCTAAAAGCTTCAGGGTTATTAGAATTAGCATTTGCAGATAATTCTCAAATGAGAAGATTATTACACCAAGCAAAACAAGAAATAGGTTTTAAAGGTTCAGTACATGAAGCTGAACATATAGTAAGATGCTTTAAATCAAAAGCTAAAAAACCTCAAAAAAATGAAGATCATTACAACTTATTTGAAAAATATCAAGACTTATTACTATCAAGAAAATGGTATGATAGGTATGATTGCTTACGCCAACATTTAATTAGTTTAAGAAACGACATAACTCAGCCTGTAAGGGTTAAGCATATGTTTATTGATAATGCCCAAGACTTAAACCAAATTCAATTATTATGGATTTTAGAGAATTCAATATCAGGAATTAAAGTTAATTTATTTATGGATGATGATCAGACTATGTTTATTAGATCTGGTGCATTAGGTGCTAAAATTATTGACACTGTTTTAGATTGTGAAGTTAAATTTGAAAAAACAGTTTTAGAGCATTCATATAGAATGACAAATAATTTAAAAAATAATGCTTATAAAATCATATCTATGGCTGATCAAAGGTTTTTAAAAGGCGATATAACTAATAATAATTATAAGTCATCAATAGAGTTAAAGAAATTTAATTCTAAAAAGCAAGAAATTGAATCAATTATTGCAAACTTAAAGCAATACTTTAAAATGCACCCTAAGGCTCGTGTAGCTGTAATGACTAGACTTGATGATGATGCTAGATTTATTATCAATAAATTTAACAGTGAAGGTTTTCCTTACACAGACTTCTCAAGAAGCATATGGGAATTACCAGGTGCATTAATAATGGTTGATTTACTTGAAGTTCTTTTAGGGACATCAAGTTCAGCAGTATTAAAGAATGTATTATCAGGCTATGGTATTTCTACACAAACTATTGATGAAGTTTTCTCAAAAGGTTTAGATGGAAAAAACTGGTTACAAAGTGGTGCTAAAATTGACAGAAACTTAATTACTAATATGGATGAGCAGAAAAAAATGGTTGAGATTCAATCAATGCTAAGTTCATACTATTCTGTAAGGTTAAAGGTTTCGTTTAAAAAAGTATTTAAGTCACTATGTTTTGAAATTATGAAGACAATGACAGCAGAAGATAAAAAAGATGCATTATATGCAATTGAAACTGTTATGAGCTTTAAAGGCGATATTCAAAAAAATATTGAAAAAATTAGAAAAGAAGAGCCATCAGCAATAAGCTCTCAGCTAATTATTGGTCCGGTTAGATCATTTAGGAATTTTGAGTTTGATATGGTGTTTATTCCATTTTGTAATAATTCTAACTACCCTTATGATTATAAAGTATTAGGTAAGAAGTCATCATCAGATAGAAGGATTCTATTTACAGCTTTAACATCATCTAAAGGTAAAGTATATATATCTTATACAAACCAAGCTTCAACTTATTTAAAAGACCTTAGAGAGTCTTAAAAAAAATAAAACATATAAAAAAAAGAAAGCCTTTACTGGGCTTTCTTTTTTTATTTATAAACTTATTAGATTTAGTTATTAGATTCAACAACTACTAATGCAGACATATTTACAATATCTCTAACTGTAGAGTAGTTAGATAAAATATGAACAGGCTTGTTAATACCAAGTAGTATTGGGCCAAGTCTTTGTACGCCGTCACCAACTTGCATAATATTGTAAGAAATATTTGCAGCATCAATATTAGGCATAACTAATACGTTAGCATATTCAGTTAATTTTGAATCAGGGTAAGTATTTGCAAGAATATCCATATCTAAAGCAGAGTCAGCTTGAATTTCACCTTCAATCATTAAATCTGGGTCTTGTTTTCTAATAATGCTTAATGCGTCTCTTACAGTTCTTGAAGTTTCTGAGTCATCAGAACCAAAGTTTGAATGGCTTAATAAAGCAACTCTAGGAGTTATATTAAGTTTTCTAACCATTTCACTTGCAAGTAAGCTAACTTCTGCTAATTCATCAGATGTTAGAGGCTTAGTATTAACATGAGTATCTGTAATAAAGTGAACTTTACCATCTCTCATTACTACTTGCATAGCATACATTTTACTAACGTTGTCTTTTTTCTCTAAAACTTGTTCAGCTTGGTTTAAGAACTTTTTAAACTTACCAGAAAGACCTGATACCATACCATCAGCATGGCCTAAACGTACCAGCATAGCACCTAAAGTAGCCCAACGACGTTGCATAATAATAAGCGATTCGTCTTTAGTTACACCATTTCTTTTTCTTAACTCGTAAAACTTCTCAGCATATTCTTCAATTTTGCTAAATGTATTAGGGTCAATTAAAGTAAAGTCTTCATTAGGTTTCATTCTTAAGCCTAAAGTTTCAATATTATCTAAGATCACTTGTTCTCTACCAATTAAAATAGGATGAGCAATTTCTTGATCAATTAATTGTTGAGCAGCTCTGATAATTTTGCTTAATTCACCTTCAGGGAATACAATTTTTTTATTTGCACCAGTTGCTTGGTTATAAATACTTTGCATTAATGAAACTGATTTATCAGTTGAACCAATTAATGATTCTTCATAGTCTTTTAAATCTTCAATGATATATCTTGCTACTTTTGTATCCATTGCAGCTTTTGCTACTTTAGGAGCAAGCACGCTCATTAAGCGAGGGTCAAAAGGTTTAGGGATAATATAATCTTTACTAAACTTAAGTTTTTCACCGTTGTAAGCTTTTTCTAAAGATGGGTCAATAGGTAAACGAGCAAGTTCTGCTAAAGCATTAGCACAAGCCATTTTCATTTCTTCATTAACTTTAGTTGCTTGTACATCTAATGCTCCACGGAATATATAAGGGAAACATAATACATTATTTACTTGGTTAGGGTAATCTGATCTACCAGTACCAATAATTGCATCAGAACGAACTTCAAGAACTTCTTCAGGCATAATTTCAGGTGTTGGGTTTGCCATTGCAAAGATAATAGGATCTTTTGCCATTTTAGCAACCATTTCTTTTTTAAGAACTCCAGCTGCAGAAACACCAACAAACATATCAGCACCGTCAATAGCTTCATCTAAAGTTTTAACTTTATCAGTTTTTTGAGCAAACTCTTTATTGTATTCGTTTATATCTTCTTTACCTTCATAAAGAACACCAGCACGGTTAACAACAAAGATGTTTTTCTTTTTAACACCAACTTTAGTTAACATTCTCATGCATGAAAGCCCAGCAGCACCTGCACCAGAACAAACAACCTTAACTTCTTCAGGTTTTTTCTTCGTTAAAATAATAGCGTTAATAAATGCTGCAGTTAAAATAATAGCAGTACCGTGTTGATCATCATGAAAAACTGGGATATTCATACGTTTTTGTAACTCAGTTTCAATTCTAAAACACTCAGGTGCTTTAATATCTTCTAGGTTAATACCACCAAATGTAGGTTCAAGTTTTTCAACTATATCAATAAATTTCTCTGGGTCTGTTTGGTCAACTTCAATATCAAAGCAGTCAACGTTTGCAAATTTCTTAAATAATACTGCTTTACCTTCCATAACTGGTTTTGATGCTAATGCACCAATATTACCTAGGCCTAAAACTGCAGTACCGTTAGTAATAACACCAACTAAGTTTGCTTTTGCTGTGTATGAGTATACATCGTTTGCTTCAAGTTCAATTTGTGTACATACTTGTGCAACACCTGGGCTGTATGCTAATGATAAGTCAGCTTGTGTATCCATAGGTTTTGTTGCAACTATTTCTAGTTTACCTGGTTTAGGGTGTTGGTGATACCTTAGTGGATCACCGCTTATTTTATTTTTTAGTATAGGGCTACCTGTTGGCATGTTATGAACTTTCTTATTTGAATTAATAATAGTCTAACTGTTGTAAAATATTATATTTTATTGCTTTTTTTGTTCAATTATTATAATATTTAATAACTATTTACCTATTATATAATAAATAACATAAATTACAATAGAGATTTTTTAAGATTATATGATTATTGAGTAAATTTTAAGCATAATTAAAAATTGTTGGGCTATATATTATGAAAAAAACTGTAGATTTAGATAGATCAAGAGGAAATACTCTAACTGAAGCAATGTACTTGCTTATATTAGAGTGCATTGAACATGAGAACATGAAAAAGCTTTCATTGCTTATTCCATTGTTACACCCTGCAGATATAGCTGACTTGATTGAAAGGCTTGAGCCTAACCAAAGAGCAATATTAGAGCCAGTTATACAAATTGATGAATTAGGTGAGGTTTTAGCAAATTTACCTGGTGCAATTAGAAATATATTCTTAAAAAAATTAAAACCTATGCGTATTGCAAAGGCTTTATATGAACTTGAGTCAGATGATATTGCTGATATTATAGAAGACTTATCACCTGAAGATCAAGACCATATACTTATACTAATTGATAAGATTGACCCTAATGAAAAAATGCAGGTTCAATATACAAGAGATATTTTATCATACCCTGAAGAAAGCGCTGGGCGTTTAATGAAATCTGAAGTTATAACCGCACCAAAATCATGGAGTGTTAAAAACTTATTAGATTACTTGGTGAAAGAAAATAAAAACTTACCTGATAAAATTTCATCAGTATTTATTATAAACCAACAAAAAGAGCTTATTGGTAGTGTATCAATGCAAAGATTAGCTCGTGCGAATAAATCATCATTATTAAAAGAAGTAATGAGAAAAGATTCTATTGCAGTAAGTGTATATGATAAACAAAAAGATGTTGTTAAATTATTTGAAAAATACGACTTATTTACTTGTGCAGTTGTTGATGCAGAAGAAAAACTAGTAGGGCAAATAACTGTAGATGATGTTTTAGATATTGCTTTAGAAAAATCAAAAGAAGATATTTTCCATATGGCTGGGGTTAGTGAAGATGATGATTTATTTTTACCAGCTCATCAAACAGCTATTAAACGTTTACCATGGCTTATTATTAATTTAGGAACTGCGGTTTTAGCAAGTTTTGTTATATCTATTTTTGAAGGAGAAATCCAACAACTAGTAGCTCTTGCTGTGTTAATGCCAATTATCGCAAGTATGGGTGGGAATGCAGGTACTCAAACTTTAGCAATTATTATCAGAGGTATCGCAACTGACCAAATAACAATGAAAAACGCTAGATACTTACTAAGGAAAGAATTAAAAGTTGGTACATTTAACGGTACTATATTAGGTACTTTCTTAGCAATTGGTACATACCTTTTTTATGATAATATTAAATTAGCTATTGTAATCTTCCTTGCATGTGTGATAAACCATATAGTATCAGCAGTGGCAGGGCATCTTTTACCAATAATTTTAAAAAGACTAGGCAAAGACCCGGCAATCAGTGCAGGTATATTCTTAACAACAGTAACAGATGTTGTAGGTTTTTTCGCCTTTTTAGGTTTAGCATCAATCATATTATTATAAAATATTAATAAAACTTATACTTATTTTTTTAGGAACAACTATGACAGAAATAAATTTTTACGTATCATCATCTGCATCATCAAGTGCAATTTATAAACTATTACCATCATTGCTAACAAAAATTATAGCTCAAGATCATACAGTATTAATTGCATGTGTTGATCAAACTCAATCAGATTTAGTAAATAAATACCTTTGGGAAGCTACAGATTTTTTACCTCATGGTAAAGCAGAAGATAAAAACCCTGAAAAGCAACCAATTTTAATTACAACACAAGATGATAACGTGAACCATTCAGACATTTTAGTTTGCTTATCAGGTAAGTCAGTATCAGATTATTCATCATATTTAAAAGTTATAGATTTATTTGAAGGCTCAGAAGAGCAAAAGCAAGCAGGGCGTACCCGTTGGACAGA
>JAYJMJ010278432.1:0-11968 GCA_036873875.1 Laminaria ephemera
GGTGGAGGGGGAGGGGGAGGGGGGATTGACTCAAGCACTCTGTGGCACTCTGAGCTTTGCTAACGGAAGCATTTCTAAACTGCTCGCATGAAGAAGGTCACGTCGTTACCGTCCGTTTCTTCGACGAGGCTCCGAACCTGTTGGTTGGGTCAGCGTACAAGGCGGGGGTTGGGTTGAATACCATTCCTCAACCTTTTGACCACTCCAGACGCGTGCTGCAATAGAGGTAGCTCTTTATGGGTAAAATATTTCTGAATGACGGGGCTCCTTAACCCAAAATCGTCGGAATGTCATTCTTTTGTTATTTCGTAATGGTGGTTTTTTGTTGTACCTATAGCCCATGGGATTGTTTGTCGGATTGCCCTTCCGTTTTTCTCAAAATCAGTTTTTTTGGGTGGAGTATAGAGATCCTCATGTGAGGAGCCTCAGAAAGAAAAGGGTGTACCTCTACCGTAGCGTGGTCCTTCCTTTTCAACTTTCAAGTGGTTTGTCCCCACAAAAAGAGGCTGCAGTTTGAAAGGGTTTTAAGCGGGGGGGTGGGCTCCATCGATCTCGTCGACGAGGCTCCAAACCTTTATGAATAGGGTCAGTGTAAACGCGGGGGGTTGAATTTCATTCCATGAAGCGGGGAGAGAGCTTGGTGGACTCAAGCATTCTGTAGCGCTCAGGACTCTGCCAACGATGTACGTACTTCGAAACTGCTTGAATGGGGAAGGTCATCTCATTGTCATCGACCTCTTCCACGAGAATCCGAGTCTGTTGATGGGGTCGGCGTACCGGCGGGGGTCGAATGTCATTCCACAAGTCGTACCACACGGGTGGCGGGTTACATCATGTTCCAAAAAGAGGGCGGTTGAGGCTGGTGAACAAGGGTACTCTGCGGCGCGCTGAACTCTGGCACCGTAAGATTACGAACCTCGCGCGGGTAGACCACAGGCTTATATCCGTTCTGATCTTTACCCCGATTTTTTTATATAGTTTTGCTGAATCAACAAGAGTATAAACCTACTACTTCAGTATCAAATATTCTTCGATACGCTCCCCCAACCACGCCCATTTGTGCTCAAAACCGAGCCCAACTATGCTACCAGGTACAGTATTTGAATATTCTCCAAAATGCGCCCAACACTCGAAACTGATCGCTATTACGGGGGACCATAGTAATCAGGACCCACGATACACACAATAACCCATATACACCACTGTTTTTACTATCGATATTTGATCCTGATTATTACGTCCCCCCGTAATAGCTTAATGAATATTACCTAGTCGACGACAGGCATCACTTTTTCGATGGAAGCTCAGATGGCTGCATCGCGATGGTGGAATGAACCAGGTGCACCGTGAGATTTGGCAACCGAAACACGATCGGGCAATGCGTGAGGCGGCCCTACATGAGCGCAGGACTTTATTCTGTCAATCAACCGCCTCAGCGCGACAATTTCTGCGAAGTTGCTACCAAGGCTGTGGAAGGGGGGCCACTTTTAGGTTCTCGTCTTTCAGCACCTCAAGAGACACTCGGTCGAGTGGCAACCCTGTTGAGTAAGGGGGTTTATCTCTTGTGGTTTCTGGTTTGGCGATAGGCATAGCCGTATGAACCTGTGTTACATCCCACCACCAAAACCAAACTGAATCTATTTTTTGGGTGAGGTACAGACCCACTCGGGCGAGTGCTCTAAACCCTTTAATGAGAAAGAGGGTAATCCCCCCCGCCACTGTTTCCTAGGTCTCGCATCAACGCAGCAATGAACCAGCTAGAAGTCGGCCGTGGACCGTGATCGGGTCGTGCCCCGATGCATCGTTTGCGCTACCACACCAGGATCGCCCGGAAACAAGAACCGCGACTTTTGCAACGCACGTATTTTCACCGACTCTACGAAACAAAGGCCTTGCTTTCCTATATTTCCCAAAGGCAAACCGGAAGAAGCTCGAGACCTGCCCACAAATGCACAACGCGGGGACGCGTGCCACGATGCTTGGTATTATTATAGCACTTTTCGGCGGAAACATGGCTGAATGACGCGGCTTCTCCACCGACGCGTGCAACGATAGTGGTATCACCTGTTCGGTGAAACGAGGTTTTGCATGACGGGGCGCTCCTTATAACCCAAAATCGTGGCAATTTCATTCTGTTTTGGCAATTTTTATTTCGTTGTATACCTAGGCCGTGGGATTTTTTCATCAGGTAGCGCCTTTGGTTTCCCTAAATCAGTTATTGGAAGATGTGTAGCGCTCACGTGAGCAGCCTCAGCAAAAGAATGGTGCACCTCTACCGTAGAATGCGTCAACTAACAAAACACAAGGATGTCGTGCAATGTCTACGGTATCATCCGTTGTATACCCAGAGGCCATGTAATTGTTCACCGTGTTTCACTTTCAGTTTTGCAGTAGTCCCAATCAGTGTTCAGCGTTGTTATGGGCCTCCTCGAACGAGCAGCCTCCGAAAGACAGGGTACACGTCCATATACCGGTACCTTGGAGGGGAACATGTTTATCTTGCAGGCGTTTATGACAGCCGTCACGCCCAGCTGATCCCCGCACCTCGCCGCGTGCATCAGGATATTCCAGCCGTTTCCCGATCTCGCCCGCAGCTGCTCTTCGACCTTCACATCCGATCACGAGGGCCAGGGGAAGAAATGCTCAGCACGGGCAGGCCGTTGACGCATGCTACGTACGCTAGAGGTGCACCTATTTTTTCTGAGGCTACCCACTTGAGGAGCTCTATACCTCCCACAAAAAAAAAACTGATTCGGGGAAAAAACAAAACTGCTACCCGATGAACAATCTCATGGCCTAGGTATTACAACAAAAACTATCGCGAAAAAAAAAGAAACGGAAATCCGACGATTTTGGGTTAAGGAGCGCCCGTCATTCAGGAAATGGTTCTGCCATAAAAAAGGTACAGTACCTTTGTTGTAGCACGCGTCCGTTCCACGATGGGCGCAATACACTGGCATTCTGTCAATGAAAAGGGTAAAGGACAGGTACTACGATTGCGGTACTGTACCTCTTTTTTGCTTTTTAGCCAAAACATACCTCACAGGCGGGGCTCCTCAGCTCAGGAACCACCTAATCTCGTTGGAAACGTGTATTCCAAACCATGGAAGCACATTATTTGCTAACCTAAGAGCTTGTTCGGACAACGCACCCTGGGTGGAAACCCCTACCAGGTACCTGGTATACGTGTATCCGAAATCATGGATGAAAGCTGACATTGTTCGCTAACCTCTTGGCATGGTTGTCTACCGGATACCCAAGCCACACAAATAGCAACTCACATAAGTTTATTCCAAACCATGGAAACGCATTGTTCACTCTTCGCTCACCTCTTACTCGGAGAACGCCCCCTCGATGGAAACCCCTATACGTGTATTCCAAACCATGGAAGCACGCTATAAGTTGATGTCTGAATTTTTTTTCAATGAATCGCCTACGAGTATAGAGCCTAGGTGCCATCGAAACGGCAGCCCACATGAGCGTACTCTTTATCATGAAAAAGTACTGTTCGCTAACCTTTTCCTCGGAGAACGCCCCCTGTATGGCAACCCCTATGCGTGCATTATAAACCATGGAAGCACGCTAATAGCTAACCCCTCCCTCGGAGAACACCCTCTGTTTGGAAACCCCTATACGTGTATTCGAAATCATGGATGCACACTATGCACCATACACTAACCTCTCCTTCGGAGAACGCCCCCTGGATGGCAACGAGAAAGGCGTCGAACGTCACGCTTTTACCCGCGCCAGCGGCGTGCATGAGCACCGTATTTCCGCGGTAGTCGCGGTCAAGGAGCCTATCATAGTCCTGTTGCGTTATTGTGCAATGGCGAGAGATGAACATAACATGGATAGATTTTGCAAATGGGCCCAATTTTCGGCGAAACGCTATTTACGGAGGACCATAGTAATCAGGACCCACGGTCTTCACAAAAACCAACACATTCCTCTGTTTTTAATAACTCTATTTTGGTCCTGATTACTATGTCCCCCTGCAATAGTCGCTGTCAAGGAACCGATCGTAATCCTATCGTGTTGTGCGATCGGGAGATGAATAAACATATAGCGAGCAACAACGCATTTTGTTAGGCAAATGTCAGTTTTTGTCCGAGGTAGTCGCTGCCAAACGGTTGGTGTGATAGCGAGATGGACAGAGCGAGCAACAGCGCAGTTCGTTAGGCGCAGGTTCACGATAGCCTCTGGTGTTGTGCGCTAGAGTTGTACTGTGCAATAAAGTTGTGTCGTGCAATGTCGAGAGATGGACAGTGTGAGAACATCACCCCAGTTGTGAGGCAAAGGTCTACGATAGTCCGCTTTATTTTGCGCTATTTTACGGAGGAACATAGTAATCAGGACCAAGTATGGATAGTAAAAACAGGTAAATATATAGGTTTTTGTGTACGTCGTGAGTCCTGATTACTATGGTCCTCCGTAACAGTGATGTGCTGTGCAATAGCGAGCTAGACAGCACGAGCACCAGCGTGGGCTGCTAGGCAAGGGTCCACTATTGCCTGTCGTGTTGAGCTATTTATTGTGTTGCGCTGTGCAAGAGGGATGATGATGAGCAGGGCGAGCAGCCAACGTAGTGTGTTAGGCAAGGATCACGTTTTTTTTCGCAGTAGTCGCTTGTCATGGAGCCGATCGTAGTCCTGTTCTGACGTTTGTGACGCATGCTACGGAAAGGAAAAGCACCAAATGTTTCCGAGGGTCCTCGCTTGAGTAGCTATACACCTCACCAAAATCCATACGTTGAGCAGAATGGAAAACGCAAACCGAGGAACAACCCCATGCCCTACGCATGTGACAAACACTACCGGAGGCTTGCTACTGTAGAGGTAATACCATTTGTTTTCTGAGGAGCTTTACTCTTTGAGCTCTATAACGCTCCCAAAACCTGATTTAGGGAAACCCAAAAAAGGGCTATACCCGGCGAACAATCCCATGCATGGCTTAGACAAACAACCACAATTATGGCAAACAAAATAGTGAAATTTCGTTACGATTTTGAGTTAAGGAGCCTCGTCGTTCAAAAACAAAAACAGCCGAAAAAGTGCTAACCTCCATTGCAGCACACGTCATCGCAAAGCACAAAAAAGGTATTCCAGCTATGTATGTTGGGTAGTTCCTCGGTAGAAGAGCCCGTCAGTACGAAGTATTTCGGCCAAAACGTGCGATTCCTACCGTGGCACCCGTCGTTGTACTGTACGACAGTGAAATGAACAGAGCGAGCACCGAGGCAGCTCGTTCGGCAAGGGTCCTTTGGTTTTGAGGCAGTCGCTGTGAACGAGTCAATATCAGCTGTGTTTTGCATGTGGTGAAGGGTGCCATAATAGAGGTGGCACTTTTGGGCTTTTTTTTTTTTCTGAATGACGGGGCTCCTTAACCCAAAATCGTTGGAACTTCGTTTTTTTTTTCGCAATAACGTTCGTTGTATACCTAGCCCACGGGATTTTATTCGTCGGGTAGCGCTTTCATTTTTCCCCATGTCAAGTGTTGGGAGAGGTCTAGGGTCCCTCAAGCGAGGAGCCTCAGGGGATACATGGTGCACCTCTATCGTGGTATGGTTGTGAAAATAGCGACAGATGAGCAGAGCACGCATCACTAACGGAGTTGATATGGCGAGGGTCCACGATAGCGGCGCTAGACGCTACACGAGGAGGCACATGCGCTTAATCAAGTTGATTTTTCCCTCAGTGTTACAGCGCAATCTCGGCATACAACGTGCTGTGTGCAGTAGGTGTCGATGAGCTGACAAAAAATGCGTCTATGCGGCGGGATGGAGAGGCTGACGCGTTTTGGCCGCAAGACTGTATTGGATTGCTATCAATTCAAACCGATACCGCAGCCTTGTGCGCGTTAGGCCGCGAACTATATTTTCAATGATATCGTATTGTGTCGTGAACCCCCCTCTCCCCTCCTCGAGCGCGGGCCAATGTGTGACAGCAACATGCCTTTGCCGATGTGATCCGACCAGCACATCCCTAACCATCGAATTTAGAGCGTACATGCCTTTGCCGAGGCGATCCGACCCAGCACGGCCCTAATGATTGGCACCATCCCTGTCACCGCTGCAACCATCGTGAGCGTCATGCCCGAGTTGTCCGTGATCATAAGCTGCTTTCTCTCCAGCTCCGCCACAGAGAACTTGCGACCCTAAGCAACACAGAAAATCAACAAAGTGGCAAAGCGACAAAGCAAAGCGAAAAAGCGGAGGTTAGTTATAATACGCCCTGCCTGTTCAATGTTGGTTTTGTACAGATTTACAAAATGATTTTATCTACAAAAAAATACTACAGGAAACAGAAGATGCAAAGTTATTTACCACCAGCTCGTGGTGGCAAATGAGCATTTACCACCAGCCCCTTGTGGTGAAACCATAATGCACCAGGTATATTGTAGTACGCACCCGGTGAATACTTATGTCAAATTTCCCACCGGGGGCTAGGGGTAGACTTTGCAATTTTTTTTTTCATAAAAGAAAAATCGGGAGCCACGAAATTGCAGCCAACGAAAGTACAGAGGTGGCTCCATGAGTTGGGGCCAAATGACTTGGAGCATGACTATCAACCCCGGTCATTGTCATTTTCCAATCAACCCCACGCCAGAGAACGGAGGTTGTGGGAGAACTGCTGACCATCCCACCCACCAAGTGACCACTGCTGTGGTGAGTTACGTGTCATAGATTATACCTAGCAGGTACTACAGCCAACAGCAGACAGTTTATACGCCCGCTTTACCAAGACCTCGTCCGCTAATGTTGGCGCCCTCGTTTGCATCCGCCTCGCATGTGTTGCTAAACGCAACTGGCGTGCTACTTCCGCCGCCTCCTCCTCCGGAATGTGGTATCGCTTGTGTTTGGTGTTGGGCCTGTATCGAGCTTTCGAGACAGCCGGGCTTTCTCAAAACTTGGAGTCGGCGGAGCCCGCTCTTCCACAGGAGAAGGAAGTTTGCTCCAACGCCCGCCCCCCGTCGGTCGGGGTGACGCGGACGACTCTCTCGTCTTGCATCCTCAGTATATTTTTCCCACAACCTCTTTTCTCTGGCTTTGGGGTGGTTGGCAAAGCGCAATGACCGGGGCTGCTACTCATACTCCACGTCATTTTGGCCCCAACACATGGAGCCACCTCTGTACCTCCGTTGGCTGCAATTTCGTGGCTCCCGATTTTAATACCGGTATACACGTATTTACGGGCCCCGCATATACTCCTGAAAAAACCCGCTACGCTGTGTATTGTACGGTTGGCTACAGGTGCAGCAACCTCGCAAATGCCAACATCAAATGCTATATGTAATTATGAGACACGCACTACGCGATATGGCTGCAGGTCTGACGAACTCGTCAAACTTGTCAACAAAATCGCTATTGGCAGACTCGCACCACTACGCTCTGTGGCAGCAGGTCTAACAAGCTCGTAAAACAAATCAACACATACGCTATTATGAACGCCCGAACTACGCCCTGTAGCTACAGGTCCAATAATCGTCATGTTTTTTTTGCACACATCCGACACATCAGATCCGTATTTGATGACCTGTCCTTCAGGAAAGACATACCTCTGGTCTATATGATCTGCATAACCTGTAGATCATGTTGCTGGGTGGGAGCCGAATGATCTGAATGATCTAGCACACGTTTACTGGGTTGGATCTGTACTACACATATCCTGCGCAGCATACCATGACGACAGATATAAGATCTATTAATAGATGATCTATATGATCTAGATCGTGATCTGTCCGATGTGTGTAGAGTTGCAACAAAACCGCCATTTTCAAAATCCCACTACGTTATGTGCCTGCAGGTCTGACAAGCTCGTGAAAGTTGTCAATCAAAACGCTCACTGTGAAGACCCGCTCTACACTACTACTGTATGTATAGCTACAGGTCTGACACGCTCGTCAAAACACACTTTCGTCAAAGTTTGCACATGTCCGACAGATCACGATCTTGATCATCTACATCATTTAGAAAGTATATCCGTCGTTATGATGTCGTGTGCAGGATCTGTGTAGCACAGATCAAACCCAGGAAACATGTGCTAGGTCATGCAGATCATACGGCTCCCACCAGACAACATGATCTATAGGCCATACAGATCATATAGACGCATATCGACCAGGGATCTGTCGGCCCTGAGAGACACAGATCAATAGGGGTCTATCTGTCCGATGTGTGATTTTTTGTAACGAAAAAAAACGCTGGTATATATAAGAATCGCACCAATCCTAACAAGCTCGTCAAATCTAGCAACAAAAACGTCAAAGTTAGAAACATTAACGAACGTTGTTCTAAAGAGCCGCACCGAGCTATGTGGCCACAGATAAGCTGTAACGGGCTCGTCAAAGTTAGCGACAAAAACGCCAACATAGATAAATGCAACGCACAATCCGGCTACAGGTGTAATAATCTCGTCGACGCTCGGAGTAAAACCGCCATTATTCTGCAGAACCGCACTATGCGATATGGTTACAGGTCCGACAAGTTTGTCAAAGTCAGTCAACAATATACGCTACCAGGTAGTATATATCAAAACCGGCCATCATGTGGTTACAAGTCTAAAACAAGTTCTTCGTCGAAGTTATGAAGTTAACAACAAAACCGTATCAAAGTTAGCAAGAGTAGGAGCTTGTCCAATACACGTTCTACGACAGAGGTACACCAGTTTTCTTCTGAGGCTCCTCACCTGAGGAGCTCTGATCCTCACCCAAGAAACTGATTATAAGTATACTGAGAGTGCGACCCGATGAACAAACCCATGGCCTAGGTATGCAAAAAAAATCAGATTGAAGAAAAAGAACGACATTCGGGCGATTGTGGGTTAAGGAGCCTCGTCATTCAAAAACGATTTTTGCCAAAAACAAATATACCTCTATCGTAGCAAGCGTCCACTACGCGTCTCACCGCTGTTTTGTTGATAGCGCGGTCGACGGCGTGCATGACGGCGGAAAACAGAGCGAAGTTTCCAGAGGCGGCCGCGGCCACAAGGGGCGTCCTCAGGCCGTGCTCGTTCCTCTCGCTCTGGGAAAGCAAGCTGTCCGGGCAGTTCAGCAGCCCTTCGAACAGCTTTTCCCTAATCTGAAAACAATGCAGGCACGGCGTCAAAATAGAGCGGGTGCATCGCTTCGTCAATAATACACAATCACATGCAAAACATACGAGGTTAATATTACTAATCAGTACTAATCACAAGAAATTAGCAACACAAAAGTAATAAAAATAGACAACCACTGCAAACCGATCGAACAATAATTTCAAGTACAGTAGTTTGTCGAAACATCTCGGGTGCAGCATTTATTTAAGGATGTTACCCCACACGATGTTGCTAACATGACTTGCCACTCACTGCAAAACCTGCGTACGTACTTTCCAACTTCGGCGACTACCACGTGCTTTCTTGTTTTTTTGTTTTCTTTTTGGATTGCCTGCTCCAACCCCCTCGGGGGGGCATCGTCCGCCGACACTGCGGTACTACCACCGCCGGTATGCTGGCCCTTGCTGCACCCATTTTCCCTTTCATCCCTTTTGTTTTCTTTCTTCTTCCCTTTTATTTTCCCTTCTACTGTTTTGCCCTTTCTTTTTCCTTTTTATAAAAAAAATTAAAAATGCACAACAGCTGTGAGATCTTCTGTTTCCTTTTTGGGTATCCTTGGGGGTTATGGAGGAGATGATGTGGGTATGGACACCGCCATCGTGGATACCGTAAGTAGAGGGCAGACCAGGCCAATGCTCCTAACCCTATATGGTTGCTCTCGGACCCCAGTTTAGGTGCTGCCCTGACGCCAGCTGATTGTTACCATCTGATTTGTTGCTGTGTTTTTGCTTGCTATATTTTTTTAGGTTCGTTTTTTTTGTTCTGTATTGGGTACGGGGCTATGATGGCGGTACATGGGCACCATTGCTGTCGTCAGAGACAGTTACTGTAGTGAGCAGGTGATAAGACCATGCGGCAATGCTCCTACTCCTTCAAACAGTAGGTGCATTCGGAACCCAGTACGGTTGCTGCCTCCGACGTTGATTGGGTGGTATCATCTGCTTGTTGCTAGTTGCCGGGTGTCTGTTTTTGCTTTGTTTTCATTTGTGTCGTGCCGTCTTGTTTCACTCAATTGTTCTTCCTGAGTACCTCTTCCCTCCTCCCTGCGTTCCCTTTTTCCCCTTTCTTTCCATTTTTCTTTGTTCCTTTTTGTTTTTTCTTCTATCATATTAATATTTTCGTTCTTCCTTATAAATACATTTTTTTGTGCTGGCTTGCACGTGTTCCGCCCTCGTATCCATTGCGGTTGGCATTACGTGGCCAAGTCACCTTGCTGCATTTGCAATGTGTATTTCTGTCTTGTAGTTTGTGACCACAGAGCTCGCCTCTATAAGAGGCATCGGCACACTGGTTGTGCTGGATGTAGATGGGTGGAAATATCAGTTTTAATGTGAAGAACACACACACTGCAAAAGCGACCGAACACTAATTTCAAGTAGTTTGTAGAAAAATTTCGGGTGCAGCATTTATCAACAACAGAACAGTAGGATGTTACCCCACACGACATTACGAAGCTGACTTGTTAATGGTGTGGACTTTCTGAACCGGTTGTTTTCTACCGTCTATCTCGACTGTTCCTGTGTCGCGCTGCATGGCTAAACAAAAGGCGCTGCTCCACCCTTGCTTCCTGTTTCGAGAGTCCAACACTTACCTCACCATAATACGTACCACAGAGAGTAGACAGTAGACGGATAACTGCAGGCAGTATTACCAAACACTCGCCCTGCTTCTAACGAAACATGTGGCTACGACTATACATAGGCGGGAACACCGCGCTTGTCGCACCCAGACTTAGAAGGTACGGCGGATACGACACACGACTACAACGAACAGGCAAATATTGAGCTATTAACACCTGCTACAGCAAGGGTGATGGACATACTAAATGCCTCTCGCTTGAGAAGCTTTACACCCCACCCAACACCTGATGACTTTGGGGAAACAGGAAGGTGCAACCCGATGAACAATTCCATGACCAAAAGGTAAAACAACGGTGGTAATCTTGTCATCTCAACGATATTTGGTAGCTCGTCATAGTTGAGGAGGCCCGTCAATCAGAAACATGTTGGCCTGCACGTGCTACTCCTTACGTGTACAGTAGTGGTCCCTCTATAGTGCCGGTATGTGCCACCCGAAAATGCCGGCACTATAGCGGCAACCGGCACTACTCCGCATACTGCCACCACTATTGGCGTTTCCCACATGTGCCAAGAACTTCACAGGTACTATAGCGGGAAATCGGCACTGCTCAACCGGCACTATAGAGGGACCATTACTGAAATAGCAATCGTCTGCTTGCTCCTACCTCATCAACCGTCCCCGATTCTACCGCATGGTTGACGTCGTTCGACCAATGAATGGTTGCAAAACTTGTAAATATCCCTGTGAAGGCGTGGTGCCGCGTTAGAGTGCGGCACCCTTTAAAGGGGTGCCCCAGTTTAGTGCGGTGAGAAGCGCTTGTCACGACTGGGCGCCCCAGTTTAGTGCGGTGAGAAGCGCTTGTCACGACCTGCTCGTCCAACAGAGTACCGGTACTACTGTATTGGACCATCCCGAGATAGTGCGGGGTCTCACTTTTTTACTGGGGGTATCGTCGTCTGCCAAGGCACTGCACAAATGAGAGGGATCACAACTGTACCGAGGAGCGCGAGCCGGAAGCAGACGCACATCGGGGGAAAAACATGTTCCCCTGTTCTATGAAGGTCGTCTCCTCCGATGATGTCGGCCTGGTCTTGGTCTTGGACGGGGTGTGGTCGAGGCCGGAGTCCACTTATTCTTTCGTATATGAGGCAAGGAGGAGCCTTCACAAACCTCCCTCGCGTGGAGCAAGGAGAGATCGTAGTGATAGTTGGGAGTTTAGGTCGCTCTCGTAGAGGGACCCTCTCTCCCTGGTGCGGTCGGGTTTGATGTTCCCGACCGTCAACCATCATGAAGAC
>JAYJMJ010278457.1:0-11965 GCA_036873875.1 Laminaria ephemera
CTACTAAGAACCACTTGTGAGGCGGACTTCCGCACCTTGTGCGTACTTTCTTGCATATCGGATGGCAGCTTCGAATGGATTTATTTGTTTTCTGGTGTGGCCACTTCCAGAGACAGGGGGAGGGGGGGGGTTCTGCGATACAACAGCGCGTGCAACGAGCATGAAAATGGCTGCCGCTCATCGTTAGACCGCCGACCCCGTGTGTTTTTGCTGCAAGCGGGGAAGGGCGCGTCGTCCGAGAGGCCAAGGTGATGGTCCTCGCGATGAGATAGTTCAGTACATGCTCGAACTTGGGCCACGAGTTCACGCCGTAATCGTTCCGCAGTTCTTGGGACCCGCTCGCAACCGTGGATGTATCGGCCTCAAGGCTATACCCCACCCGCACAGCCACCCACCACCACACCCATACAGTGTTGGCTGCCTTGGTGTCCGTACCAAGCGATGTACGGGCAGTGTCGGCTGCCGCTACGCCACCATGGTGTTAGTTTGAATGGTGTGGCAACGGCGGCTACGAGCCAGCAGGGTTAGCAACAGTGGTGTCGCCACAGCAGCGCCGTGACTGTGGTAGAAGTAGCAGCGGTATACCAGCCGCATCCATTTAGCCACCGCAACTACAGCACGACGGTATCAGCAACAGTAGAGCAGTATTCTCGGCCGCATGACAGCCGTATTGGCAACAGCGCTGTCGCCGCTGCCACTTAACACCCAGCCGTGTCAGGAAGAGCGGTGTAGCAACTGCCGCAGGACACAGCGGCGGGAGTACCAGCAGCCGCTACGAAGCAGAAACGTGATAACCAGCCGTGTAGCACCGTCGGCTACGAAACGGCGGTGTTAGCGGCAGTAGCGTAGAAATTGTAAGCGATCAACGTTACGGTAGAGGGAGTTCCCCCATTTTCACTACCGGGGACAGGCCACTCGCGCGAGTGGCTCTAAACTTCGCCCAAAAACAAGACTTAAAATATCCTTTTGGCGTAGCGTACCAACATTTTTCCTTAAGGGTGGTTCATAGAGCAACACCGAAAGACGATACCAGATAAGTAACCACTCGCTCGCGCGATGTGCAAGTGGCACCCAGCTGCTGAAAAAGTAGGCCCCAAAAGTGACCCCACCCTACCGTAGCTTTTGTCAAGCTATGAAACCGCGGCGTCCAGAACAATACCAGGTAGCGTTTTACGTCACCATCGCTGCTTAGACCCAGCCATGTCCACAACGATAGCTACCGGCCAGCGGTGTTGCAGCGTGGCCGAATAGCAGTGTAGCGACGGCAGCTATGACACAGCGATGTCAGCAAAAGCGGTGTAGCAACCACCAGGACACCGCGGTGTCAGCAACGGCGGTGTTGTGGCTACGAGGCAAAACTGCCCGCAAAACGCCGAGAAGCCGCGGCCCCTACAAGGCAACAGTTCCCGCAATAGCGGCGTAGCGATCGTGGGGCCAGAGATGTCGGTGTAGCAACCGCAACAACCGTGTCAGCAATAATAGCGATACAGCCACCGCCGCAGGACGCACTCGTGTTGGCGATAACAGTGAGGCAACTGCCTCTTCAGACAACAGTGTCGGCAACCGCCATGTAGCAGCGACAGCTACTGAGGACGGCTTCAGCCATAGTGGTACCAGCTATAGTGGAGTGGCAACCGCAACTACCGGTTGACCCAGCGCTGTCAGCAATAACGGTATGATAACCGCCAGAGTACAGCACTGTCGGCGATAGGGGAGTAGCAACTACTGTAAAGCTGTGTCGGCAACGTCGATGGAAGCACGGCCGCTACGGCAGCTACCGAGGACGGTGTCAGCCATAGCAATAGCAGCCTTAGTAGTGTGCCAACGGCAACTACCGGCTGACGGAGCGGTGTCAGCAATAACGGTAAGATAACCGCCAAGATACAGCAATGTCGACGATGGCGGAGTAGCGACTACCAGAAAGCCGTGTCAGCAACCTAGGTGGAAGGAAAGCCGCTACGCCAGCTACCGGGGGCGGCGTCAGCCATAGCAGTCCAACCTTAGTCGTGTGGCAACCGCATCTACCTGTTGAGCCAGCGGTGTCAGCAATAACGGTGCGCTAACTGCCAGGATACAGCAATGTCGATGATAGCGGAGTAGCGAGCGACTACTGGAAAGCCGTGTCAGCAACTGCAGTGATGGAAGGACGGCCGCTATGGCAGCTACCGAGGGCCATATCAGCCATAGCACCACAAGCCGTAGTGGTGTGGCAACCTCAACTACCGGTTGACCCAGCGGCGTCACTCTAATGATGCGGTAACCGCCAGGGTACGGCCATGTCGGCCATAGCGAAGTAGCGACTTCCAGAAAGCCATACCAGCAACCGTGGTGGAAGCGCGGTCACTTGCAGCAGCTACCGAGGGCGGTGTCAGCCATAGAAGTACCAGCCATTGTCGTGCGGCTACTGGTTGACTCAGCACTGTAAGCACTGGCGATGCGGGAACCGCCAGGACACATCAATGTCGGTCACAGCGGCGTAGCGACTACCAGAAAGCCGTGTCAGCAACCGCGGTCGAAGCACGACCGCGACAAGGCAGCTGTTCCAGCAACAGCGACGTAGCGACCGCGGCGTCCACGTTCACGGTGTGGCAGCCGAAAATAAGACACATCGGTGTCGGCAATAGCGGTGTAGCGATAACGGTGCCAGCCAGAACGATGCAGCTGCAATGGCGGGGTAACCACCACCTGTTATGACACATATGTGTCCGTAATCGCGTTGCGTCAACCGCCGCTACGCCTGCGGGGTGGGTGTAGCGACAGCCACTAAAAGAAATCCACTTCGAGTGGGAAGAGCGAGCAGCGGTATATTCACCACCACTGTCACACCGCTGTGTCAGCAACAAATCAACCGCGAGCAGCGGTGTATCAACCACCACCAGGACACACACCATGTTAGCAACAGATCCACCTCGAGCAGAGGGAAGAGCGAGCAGCGGTAGATAAATCGCCACTGTCATACCGCCTGCCGTGTCAGCAACAAATCAACTGCGAGCAACCAGGACGGCGAGCAGCGGTGTACCAACCACCGCTATTAATAGAACGCACACCGTGTTAGCAATACAACCACCTAGAGCAGAGTGAAGAGCAAGTGTTACAACGAGGCTCAGCCCTCGGCCCTTGATCTAGACAATTGATGCACTTCTCAGTACATCCTGGCCCCACCGTTGCAACATCCCCCCTGCCCCACGCATACCTATGGTCGGTGCAAAGCGGGCATCCCGGTTATGGCCCGGTAACAGCGTGTGCGACTTCCACATGACGGGTCCCCCGTCCGCTCCTGGCGCTGCAACACAAGCAGCGGTATATCAACCACCCATGCTGTCACTCCGCCGTATGTCAACAACAAATCAACCGCGAGCAGCGGGGAAGGCGACAACGATGTGTCGACCACCACTCTTAATAGGACACACACCGTGTCAGCAATTAATCCACCTCAAGTAGAGGGAAGAGCGACCAGCGGTATATCAACCGCCACCGTCACACCGCCGTGTCAGCAACAAATCAACCGCGATCAGCAGGGAAGGCGAGCAGCGGTATCTACCGCTACTAGGACCCACAACGTGTTAGCAATAGATCCACCTCGAGCAGAGGGAAAAGTGGGCATTGGTATATCAACCGCCACTACCACGCAGCCGTGTCAACAGCAGCTCAACCGCGAGCGACTATCACCCCCGCGTGTCAGCAACAAATGCACCTCGAGCAGAGGAAAGATTGAGCAGCGGTATATCGATCGCCACGGTCACACCCCGTGTCAGCAACAAATCCATCGTGAGCAGCGGGATATCAACCACCACTAGGACACACACCGTGTCAGCAATAAATCCACCTCGAGCAGAGGGGAGAGCGAGCAGCGGTGTATCAGCCACCACTGCTGTCACACCGTCGTGCGTCTGCAAACAATCAACCGCGAGCAGCGGGGGAGGCGAGCAGCGGTATATCAACCCCCACTATCAGGACACGCACTAAGCCAATATTACATCTACCTCGAGAGGAGGGGAGAGTGAGCAGCAGTACATCAAACTCCACTGTCACACCGTCGTGTGTTACCAACAAATCAAACGCGGGCAGCGGGGAACGGGAGCAGCGGTGTATCAACCACCACTATTAATGGGACACAAACCGTGTTAGCTATAAGTCTTGCTCACGCGGAGGGAAGAGTGAGCAGCAGTAACTCTAACGCCACGGTCACACCGCCATATCAGCATCAATTCAACCGCGAGCAGCAGGGGAGGTGAGCAGCGGTATATCTACCGCCGCTAGGACACACACCGTGTCAGCGATAAATGCATCTCGATCACAGCGAAGAGCGAGCAGCGGACTAGCAACCACCACTAGACACACACCGCGTTCGCAACATATCCAACTCTAGCAGAGAGAAAAGCGGGCAGCGATGTATCAACCACCTCTGATACGCAACGACTCAACCGCGATCGACTATCACCGCCCCGTGTTATTAGTAAATGCACCTCGAGCAGAGGGAAGAGTGAGCAGCGGAATAGCAACCACCACCAGGACACACCGTGTCAGCAATGAATCCACCTCGAGCAGCGGTATATCAACCGCCACTACCACGCAGCCGTGTGACAGCAGTAAATCAACCGCGAGCAGGGAGGAAGGCGAGCAGCGGTGTATCAACTACCACTATCAGGACACACACCATACCAGTACTACATCCACCTCGGGCAGAGGCAAGAGCGAACAGCGGTATATCAACCACCACTAGGACACACACCGTGTCAGCAATAAACCTACCTCGAGCAGCGATATATCAACTGCCACTATCATACCACCGTGTCAGGAACAAATCAACCGGGAACTATCACACCACCGTGTCAGCTACAAATCAACCGAGCAGCGGGGAGGGCCAGCAGCGGTGTATCAAGCACCACTAGGACACACACCGTGTCAGCAATAAATCCATCTCGAGCACAGGGAAGAGCGCGCGGCGGTATACCAACTCTACTGGCGCACTGCCGCGTCAGCAACACATCAACCTCGAGTAGCGGGAAAGGCGAGCAGTGTTATAATACGTACAGCTACTATTATGTACCAGGTACTGATTCGTATATTCGACCGATCTTATGGTTATTATGCTGAAATCGTATACAGTAGAGATCCCTCTATAGCGCCTGTCGAGTAGTGCCGGTTGCCCACTATAGTGCCTATGAAATCGCCTGGCACATACGGGAACAACAAGTAGTATGCGGAGTCGTGCCGATTGCCGCTATAGTGCCGGCATTTCCGGCTGACGCATACTGGCATTATAGAGGGACCACTACTGTAGTGATTGAGTACATGTTCGGTGACGAGGGTGCAATGCCTGGGGGAAGCATACAACCATCGCGAACCGTCAAGCAAAGAAAGGCTTGACTCGAGAATTACGGACGGCGGAGGATACAGCTTGGACTCTACTCCGTGTTGTGATCGATGCAATAAAAAACGCCTTTTTTTTTCGTCACGTTAGTCGCAAAAGGGGGTTCAAAAGTCGTACCTTGCATTTTCTGACGTCATGAGACGCGATATCCCACGGTTTTCCGACCAATCAAATACCTCCTTTCAATGACACTTAGTCAAAAAGGCTGACATGGTTGTTATTGTTACACTGGTTGATTCGAGCGATGGATGGAGTTTCTCCCTGCAGTCCCCACCGTCCATTGGCTCGCACACACCTACCAGGTAAGACCAACCCAAAAAATAACACCCAGCGGGAGGACCACCAGTGAAACTCCCCCCCCCCTCCTCCCTCGCTCACCCTAGTACCCTGCTACATAATAATCCTACCCAAGAACAAACTGCAAGCCCCCGAAGGACCCTCCTGCCTTGCATATTGTATACCAGTGTGCCCGATAAAATCTACCTGGTAGGGTTTTTTGCCACAGCCCCACGCATCGAAAAAAAGCCTGCACAAGGGGAACCCTGTGCTGGCTTTTCTTTGGACACGCAAACGAAGGTTCTCCAGTCCCGAGGCGATGTTAGCCGGGGGTGCCGAGAGAAGCACGTTTCAGAGACATCGTGACAAAAAAAAAAATACCCTCTGTCCAAACAATTCCATGCTCGTCCCGAAAAATAAAAGCAAACACGTGCCTATGTAGTCGCAAGACTTGAAAGAAAATGAAAACCTGGCAATCAAAACCAAAAAAACTGCTATTATACACACGGCGGTGCGTCAACGCGCGCTCCCGGCCAGCCAGGCACCACACCGCCAACGGTAATGTGCTAATGGTCATGTGCTAAAAGGCATGTGTTGACCACGTGCTAACGGCAACGAGCTAACGGCCATGTGTTAACGACCACAACGATCATGTGCTATCGGTCATGTGCTAACGGCCATGCGCTAACGACCACGTCGCCAACGGTCATGCGCTAATGGCCATGCGCTAACGGCCATACGCTAACGGTCATGTGCTAACGGCCACGTGTCAACAACCATTTGCTAACGATCATGTGCTAACGGCCATGCGCTAACGGCCATGTGCTAACGGTCATGTGCTAACGGCCATGTGCTAATCGTCACATACAAACATTCATAAGCTAAAGGCCATATGCGATCGATCATGTGCTCACGACTATGTGCTAAAACAACCGCCAACGCGTGCGTGGCATAACGCATGCGCCAGGACAACAACGGACATACAAGACCGATGGCCTTGGCTCCCCCCGTTCCCCTAGAGAACATGCCCTGCCGAAAGCAGAACACAAAAACCATCTTACCACCCCAGCGAACACCCAAAATCCATTCGCCAGGCCACACAAGAATGGGTAAACGAAGCGCCTTTGCAAAATAACATTTGATTTTCGCCGGGCTACATACATTATTTGGCTGATCTTACCACAACAATTCCCCCATGCCGGGATCATCAAGCATCAAAAGTGCGGGGAAAAAAACTCGGCTCGACCGATGGCCCGAAAAAACCTGGAGACCTTATGCAACCCGACTGCAAGCAGGAGGCGACCAAAACACGAAAACAACAAAATGCCCCCATGCCTCCGAATCAAACCACCACCCACCAAACCGATTAACGGTATAAATAGCGTGCTCCGTCTCGAAAGGGGTGCGTGGTCAATGGTCAAATGACTAAGGCAAGCAGCAAATGAGTACGCCCGCCCCTCCATCCCCCGCCCGCAAAAATACTGCACTGGTAGGAGTATACAAGGGATCAACAAATATTTACCCCCACTTACATCTATGCTAATGGCAACAGTAGAAAGTCGCTATTCCAAGTTCCCCGCGAGACGCAACCGGTGAAACGGTGCAAAAATGAAGATCTCGGGTAAGTTGAGACACTGTTCCCATAAGCATACGTCTTAAGTCGACGAGAACAAATATGTAAAAACACAGCCAAAAAACGCCTGGAACACAACACAAGAACACAAAAACACAACCCCTCCCCCCAAAAAAGTCTTGAACGATAGGTAGGTACAATTTTAATTTCAGTCTCATAAGGCGACGCAACCATTTGCTTGACGCAATTCGACGCAACCATTTGCTCGAGGCAACCCTTTGCTGGGCGAAAACTGAACAGCCCGGCGGATTAATGCGACATGTCTCCCTCGATCCATCATGCCCCTGTAAAGCATTTTTAAAACTTGCAGAACTCTTCCAACCTTAACTTCAAGTAATTTATCCCCCCCGAAAAGCGGATGCAGTTCAAAACCGGATTTATAACCGTTTCAAAACCGTTCCAAGATCGTTTCGAGGCTGTTTAATCACCGTTTAAACGTCATAACTCGTTTCGAGGCTGTTTAATCACCGTTTAAACGTCATAACCCTTACGGACTGCATAAAAACTCCACACAAAGTTCCAAGTTGTTTACTCTACATGAAGTCCAAGTCGTTTGTCCCCCAAAAAACGTGGGTGCGGTTCTTAAGGGGCTAAGGTCGTTTCAAGCCGGTTTCAAAACCGTTTCGAGGCCATTTCAAAATAGTTTCAAGACAAGCCTCACGACCATTCCACGAAAAATCTAAAAACCATTTCAAGACGGCTTCAATATCGTTTCGAGGCCGTGAAAAGACAGGTTTTTTCGTTTTCAAGACCTTTTCGAAGTCGGTTTAAAGCCGTTTTTAAGATGGGGTCAAGACAGTCTCAAACCCGTTTCAAAACCGTCTCGAAGCCGTTTTGAGGTCATTTTGAAGGCGGTTTCCAGACGTTTTTAAAGACGGTTTCAAGACCGTTTCAAGGCCGTTTCAAAAAAAATATTTCAAGACAGTCTCAAGACAGTCTGAAGAACACTTCAAGATCGTTTCGAAGCCGTTTTAAGGCCGTTTTTAAGGCGTTTTCATACACAGTTTCATGCTGGTTTCAAGATAGTTTCAAGACTTTTTCGGCGACGTTTCGAGGCCGTTTAAGGACAGTCTCAACTGGCACCAAGACATGTTCAAGGCCGTTTCTAAAAACCGGTTCAAGGCCGCTTCAAGACCAAACGTCCAGGACGTATCGCTTCCTGTCTTTCATCCCTTTCAGGGCCGCCTCCGCCTCCTTCTCTTCTCCAAACCCGCCGTGTTCCATCAGAATTTTCACGAGAGTGCGGTGCACACCTTGTGCCATGGCGTTACCGTCTCCACAAACGTAGATGTAAGCCCCCTCGTCTAGCATGAGGCGGCTAAGCTCCTTGCCCGACTCGAATATTCGGTCCTGTGGTCCGTGGCAAGGGTCGCAACGGGAACAACGGTCAAGGGGGTTGGTTATAGGTTAGGTTGGGCTGGGTTGGGTTGGGTTGGGTTGGGTTGGGTTGGGTTCCTGAACGTAGACTTAGCGTTACTAGCCTTGCGCTTCCTTCTCCTTCCAACAAAAAATCAGTCAATCCAAAGTTAGAGCGCGTATGATACATACCTGCACGTAGACTTTCTGCGAAGAATCGCGCGAGAACGCCGTGCTCAGTTTCGCAAGCGTCCCCTTTTTCAAGAATCCCTCCATCTCTTCTCGGAAAATCCAGTCTTGGGACTCGTGCCGGCAGCCGAAGAACAACCACATGTCCCCCCTGCCTTCCCTTCCCCGGTAGGCTGCGGTCTGCGTACGTGCCGCGGTGGTGCGGTGACACGATGAATTGAAAAAAAGGGAGGACGCGAACAGAAAGGGTGCTTATTTTAGGCCGCTTCTTATGGTGGGAAACGAATATAATGTGGCACGGAACCCAACGTTTTCACTTTTTGTATTCTTATGGGAAACGAACACGGATCCCGATTTCCGCACTGTTGTCCTTACGGGAAATTAATTTCATGTTGCACGGAGGGGTTAAGACAAAAGAAAAATACGTTGATAACATGGCTCCGTTTTGGTGGCTTGCGGAATGGGGACAGACAGCAAGGCGTCACTGTGAACCCGAAACTCAGAAAGCATGCCAAGAAAAAAAAATAGAACCATTTCACACACGGCAGGTGGATAATGTTTTAACGTCAACATCGCCAACATCAACCACACCAACATCGACATCAACAACACCTGCACCGACATCAACGTCAAACATCAACACATCAACGTCAAACACTAACATCTTCTCCAACATTTATAGCAACACCATCAAAACATCACCTACACCATGAACACCAACACAACGTAAACATCACCGACATCAACATCAGCACAACATCAACATCAACATCAACACCAACACCAACACCGATATCAACACCAACGTCAAGCATCAAAACCCAACACCAACATCAATACCAACACCGGTACCAACATTAACATCACCATAAAAAAATTACAATCATCATAAATCCTACGTACATAGTGCCGTTGCGCATTTCCCCGTCTGCGCCATGGCCATGGTGTTGCAAGTCTCACCTCATATTCTTCGCCTTCGAGGTCAATCTAGTAGCCCCCACATTTCACCATCTACACCATGGCCACTATGTTACTGAAACCCGGTGATGGCTCCTAAATGCCCCCATAGTCGTGCCTAAACTCTCGCCTACGCAGTCGTGACCATCACTCCCCGGTGATCACGATGTTACAACTCTCACCTCATCTTCTTGGCCTTCGAGGTCAATCTAGCAGCCCCCACATTTCACCATCTACACCACGGCCACTATGTTTCTGAAACCCGGGGATGGCTTCTAAATGCCCCCGTAGTCGTGATTAAAATCTCGCCTACGTAGTCGTGACTATCACGCCCCGGTGATCACGATTTTATAAGTCTCACCTCATCTTCTTCGCCTTCCAGGGCAATTTCGTAGCCCCCCCGCCAGTAGCCGGAGCAAACCGCGTCCATGTCTTCCCGCTGCCGGGCAAGCTGTTCCTCCCTGTGCTTGAGGAACCCCACGAACGGGGACACCCTGGCAACGGTAAACATAACGGTAGCGGCGACGGTAACAGTAACGATTACGGTAACGGTATCGATTACCGTAACGGTAAATGTAATCGTAACTGTAACGGTAACGATTACCGTAACGGTAAATGTAACTGTAACGGTAAATGTAATCGTAACTGTAACGGTAACGATTACCGTAACGGTACATGTAACTGTAACGGTAAAAGTAATCGTAGCTGTAACCGTAACGGTAAATGTAACGGTGAACATAACGGTAACGGTGACGTTGACGGTAAATGTAACGGTAATTGTAACGGAAATCAGAACGGTAATGGAAAATGTAACGGTAACGTAACGGTAACGGTAAACACGACGGTAACCATGACGGTAGCGGTAACGGGGACGGTCGCCAACAGTAACGGTACTGGTAAACGCAACGGTGACGGTAAACGTTACCGCCATCGTAACGATAACGGTAACAGCAATGTAACGGCAAACATAACGGTGGCGGAAACCAACAGCAACGGTAACAGCAAAAGCAACAGTGGCGTACCTGTAACCACAACAGAAAAGGTAACAGTGACTGTAACGGTAAATAAAAAGGTAACGGTAACGGCGACGGCAACTGTAAAAAACACGGTAACAGCAAACGTAACGGCAACGGCAACGGTAACGGAAAATGTAACGGTGACGGCAAGAGTAACTTAAAAGGTAACGGTACATGGAAAGGTAACAGTGACGGTAACGACTACGGTATATGTAAACGTAACCGTAAAAATAACGGTACCGGTAGCGGTAACGGCAAATGTAACGGTAACAGTGACGGTAATGACTACGGACAACGGTAACAGCAAACGTAACCATAACGGTGACGGTAGTGGTGGAGGTAACGGTGACGGTAATTGTAACGGTAAACGAGGGTCGACCTTGGAAAGGGCGAAACAATCGACGACAAAAAAAAAATAATAAAACTCCAAAACACACAAAACACAACAAACACAAACAAAACAAAATTGAATCATTCGCTCACCCCGTGCCCGGGCCAATCAGCACGCAGGGCCACTTCGCGCTCGCCGGTAGGAGGAACTCCTTCGTCGGCTTCATGAACAGGGAAACAACAATCTCCATCCCCTCCCCCGCTTCCGCCGCCCTCCTTTTACCGCCATTAACCCCTTCTCCCGCCTCAAGGAAAGGCGTTAGTATCTCCTCCAGCCAATTCGTGCACAGCCCCCTCCGTGCGATAGCACCACGGCTATCACCACCACCACCACCGCCACCCCCCTCCATTGTTGGCGAAAGTGCCTTCACTACACCCCCCCCCTCCTGCCCCTCCCCCTCTCCCCCTCCAGAGGCAGCAACACCCTCCCCTCCCCCCCCCTCTCCAGAGGGGGCAAGACGGTAAGAGACGACGCTAAAAGCAACCGAGACACTGTTGGGGGTGGCGATCTGCGAGGAAGCCACCGAGTAATAACGCGGGGGTAGCGGCGGGAGGAGGGCCAAGAGGGCCCCCGCTCTTGGCTTGCATGAAGGGAACGCCTCCAGGAGTTCACTGAGGGTCAGGGACTGCGCCGTCACGAATTTCGCGTAGACTCCCGCTGAGATTGCGAACATGCAGCAAAAACAGGACGTCCGAAGCAAGCAGTACGGCCGAAGCGAGAGGAATCCGTGGTGGGGTGGCGGGGTTGGGGGAAGGGGCGGGTGGGAGGACGAG
>JAYJMJ010278476.1:0-11962 GCA_036873875.1 Laminaria ephemera
AACAACAACAACAACAACAACAACAACAACAACAACAACAACAACAACAACAACAACAACAACAACAACAACAACTATTACCACCTCTTGTACTACAACTGCTGCTACTACAGCAGTCGTCCCATTTCAGATGCTTCGTAGATATACAGATTTTTATACAAAATTAAAAATACACCAGAGCTGTGAGATCTAGGATTTCGTCGAAACTCACCTTTGAAAGCAGATTTTTATAACAGATTTTGTAGCATACACCATACAACCGCAGCTCCAAAAACACTCAACCATTTGAACAACAAAAAACCCGACCTCTCACTTACTAGGTATTTGATGATAAGACATACCTGGTATTGCTGTGCCCGCTTCACAAGAAAAGCACCGTGTCTCGGAACAGCCCTTCCTCCGCCAGCCCCACCAGCGTCACCAGCACGGACCTAAAATCGTCGTCCGTCCCCCCCGCCCCCCCTCCCCCAACCGCGTGGTCGCAAGTTACCGGTAACTTTACCGGCAAGTTTTGTTTTGTTGCTACCGCCTCCGCCGTCGTTCCCGCCTCCATCGCCACCAGTTTTCGTCGCCCGCTCGCGGTGTCCGAACCACTCTCCTGCTGTGCTGTCGATTCCGATCCCGATACCGATCCCATTTCCACCCCCGATCCCAATCCCAGATCCGACCCCGATCCCGACCCCAATCCCGATCCCGATCTCGATCCCGATCCCACCGTGGATGTCGAGGTCGTATCGGTAGTAGCTACCGCTGCTGCTGCTGCTCCGTCGCCCACCGGGCTCAGCTGCGCTCGCTCCGGGAAAGCGCGACACAAGGCAAGAACCCCGCGGCGGCGCCACGCCCTGTCCGCGGGGGCGTTCTCGAGCAACTTCCGCAGGCGCTCCAGCTCATCTTCCCGGCGGCACCTCTCATCCTCCTCAGCAAGACTGCTCCCAACCAAGTCGATGGCCTTGTTTCCATCGCGATCAACCACGGTCTCGTCAGCACCCCACCGGAGCAACAGGTCTACCATCTCCACTGCCCCTTCCTTGCCCCCCTGGCGGGCGGCCCCGTGCAGGGGGGAATACCCGAATGCGTTCCGAGCTTCAATGTTGGCGCCGAGCTTGAGGAGCGCGAGGGCGGCATCGCAGCAGCGCATGACGGAGGCAGCGTGGAGGGTGGTACCCCCCCCCCCATCCTCATCGACCGTAGCTTCAATGTCAGCGCCGGCGTCAGCAAGGGCAACGATCGCAGCAGCCTGGTTGCGGACCGCAGCGTAGTGGAGGGCGGTGAGACCCCGAGAACTCGCCGCGTTGACGTCGGCCCCGTGACGGACTAGGAGTTTGAGGACGGAGATGTGTCCCATACGCGCGGCGAAACCGAGCGCCCAGTGCTCGTACCCGCTGGTCACGACCACCACACCGACGTCGGCACCGGCAGCTAGCAGCACCTCGGCGGCTTGAAGTTGGCCGTAGATAGCCGCGAGGTGGAGGGGGGTGCGGCCTTTACCGTCGAGACCGTTCAACTCGGCTCCGTTTTGGAGTAGCAGGGCGACGATTTTGTGGTAGCCGAGTTTTACGGCCACGTGGAGAGGGGCGGCGCCGTTGTCGTGTTTTGCGCCGGCGGGTGCTCCCCGCTTTAGTAGGTCGGTGACGAGGCCAGTGTTGCCGCCCCGTACGGCACGGTGGATGGCGTGTCCGTCTTCGGGGTTCGGGGTCACGCTTGTCGTCGTTGTCGTCGTCGTCGTCGTCGTCGTCGTCGCTGGTGGTGGTGGTGGGAGAGGTGCGCCAATGTTTTGTGGTGGGGGTGCTCCAATGTTGCTTTGGTTTTGTATCCCCGGTAGTGAAGGTGACGGTGAAGTTTGGTTGCTGTCGGGGTCGGCGTCGGCGTCCCATATGCCCACGGCGATCCCCGAGGCCCCGTTGCACATGGCCCGAGCGGTTTTGAGGAGTCTGCTCGCCTTTACTCGGATGATCGCGCGCTGTGGTCTCCCCCTCTTCTCCGGCATGCTCTCGATGCTCTCCGTGATGCTGTTGGTGTTCTCGGTGCGGTGCTTGATGCCCTTGGAAGGACGAAAATATTTATTAAATAGCTGCTTCAAGGAAAAATAAACGCTATGCACGACGTACGACGTACGACGAGTGCGAGCACGAATATGCAGCAGCAGCAGCAGCAGAATAGTAGGAGTACTACCCCCGTGCTCTGCGAAAGCAAGCGCGCCCCGTCAGCACAAAGTGCGTGTCGATGTGTTGCCTGCCCTTCCTCCTAGCTGAAGTGGATGCGGGGTGTCGCCGTCAGCAGTAGTTAGTCGTCGTGTCGGTGGTACAGCGTCACAGCAGAGCTACGAAAACCTTCCCTCTCGTCGATGCTCGCACAAGAAGTATCGTCCACACCAGCAGCAGCAGCCAGTACGATTTAAAAGTGATGCGTGTGTGCGTGCGTCGACTCCCACCGAAGTGCAGCCTATACAGCAGACCTGCGCACGAACTTACAACGACTACGAGTATCCTTAGCCCTCTTGCCAAACGACGGACTGACACGCATGTATGGTGTCCTCTGCAGCCCTGTGGCGCGTGCATGCTTGCATGCCCGAGGTCGAAAAACTCAATTACTTCCGATCAAAACATACATCAACTTCTTTTCCTGTAGATATTTTTCGACGTCTACGTACGTACTGCAGCAGTGCAGCAGTACCCTGAACGAATATGTCCAGATATATATGTACCGTTTATTGATTAATAGTTAGATTACATGGTCATTATATTTTCGAACATAGTGGTACCCTATACCGCTGGTATACCACTACGTCCGTAAATATAAGGAACGTTGAGTATGAATATAAATATTCAAACATTTCTTATATTTAAAAACAAATAAATTCGTAAATATAAGTACTCTGCATATATTAAATTGAAATATAAACGGTCCTTATATTTACGTACAAAGTGGTTATATAATAAATTTCGGGTTCGAAAAGTTCATCAGTTCTGTTGTTGTAAAAAAACTTTTGGAACTTCAACTTTCTGTCACCTGCACGGCACGACGGCCGTGTGCGATGGAGGTGCTGCTTCCCGCGTCGCCAAGGCATAGCGTCCGCATCAATCGGCCTGTCCATAGCAGTAGCTGGTACCTGTGATACAGCAGCAGCAGCAGCAGCAGTGCGCCGCACCAGCACACCACACCAGACCCTACGAAAGCGGCATGTAACATTTTTCGTGAGCAAATTAGATTTATTCTTTTTTCTGGCTTTTTATTCTGGCTGTGTTTTTTTCGTTAGCCAATCAGAAAGGGCTTGGCCGCTGGACTGTCAACCTGAAACTGCCACAAAACCGTTTTTTGTTTTTATCGAGTACCAAGTACCGAGTACCGAGTACCGAGTACCTGGGGGGGGGGGGCGGCGTCCTGCCCAGGAGGCTGAAGTCTGGACCTAGTCATCGTCGTCGTGATGTGTGCCTTCCCGCGTTAGGACTAGATTGCAGTATGGCGATGTTTTGGGACTTCATCGGGATTAAATGTCGAAAAAAATGACGATTACAGCATCGAGTTCGGCTGAACGAGGCAGCCCGAGCTGACGGTGTCGGAGGTGTGCCCGAACTACACGACACATGCGTAGCTTGATGAGAATCGTACTGCTGCACGCTCTTCGTACTGTAATCGTCTGATAATGTTGTGCGCGTGTTTTTTTTTTTGTCGCTAGGCACGGGCCCCACAATGTGAGAACAATAACAACGACAACAACAACACACAGCAACAACCTGGTCGTACGAGTACTACTACCGAGTGCCGACTACGCGCACATCGCACGGCGCAACAACAACCAGCAATGCACGGCTGAACTCTACTGCTGCAGCCCCCGAGATCGAGTATGAGAGCTCTCTTGTAGATCTCCACATTGGTCATGACACTAGGATAGTCGCATTCGCACAACGGCTACTGTGTATTATTGTATGCATACAATACTATTTAATACCTCCAGGCACTCTGTCTGTTGTTCTTGTCGATGTTGTGGTGTGCTCGTGAACGTACGGTGTTTTGTTGACGTTATGACATCGTGCTCGTGTATGCAGCAAGTTTGCGGCATTCGATCTAGCGAAAGGAGTATCATACCAAGCACCAAACGCAGGTCAAATGGCGACGGCGGCGCTCTGCGTAGTACCTCCGCGTGATGCTCACGCATTGCCTCCCGCCATCTTTTTTTGTTGCGCGTGAAATATATCTATGGGCACGCTCTAGGGGACCAGGGGGCATGATTTACGTTTTACACTGCTGCTTGCTGTGTTTCACCTTTCCTACACAAAACCTCTTGTCCTCGTGCTCCTCGTCATCGCACGTCCATCCTATTTTATTTAGTACGCACGCTCTCGGAGTTTTCGTTGGCTGTGTGCATGTGTAGACATGGCTGGCCTCCCGATTCTCCATATCGTTGGGCTCTATGTACAACTCTCTACATGATATCGTCCCTGTAGAGTATACAGTACAGTAACTTCTTGTTTGTGGAGGATGATCTGGTGTGCCTGGCACCCAGAAAAAAAAAATGATCCCCCCCCCCACCCGCTGGACGGCCGAAAAAGAAAATTTCAACATAATATCGTGATACAAGCTACCAGGTACTGCGATAAGTTCCCTTCGAGGGTGCTGGCCACAGATGGTAGCACCGTTAGGGTGCGCCGAGGTGGTCTTCTGACATGTTTTCTGCCTTGTTAGGCTTGTTCTAAGAGCATTGATGTACAGTTAAGGCCCGCTATTAACAAACGTCAATTTGACGCCGAGGCTCAATGCCTTATTCCATGCACGCACACCAGCTTTATTTCTTAAGGTGCACTTTCTTACTTTTATGGGCCCTCTTCAACCGTTGCATTTCTTTAAGCTAAGTTTCTGTTTTTTTTGTGAGCTTCCGTCAACTTACGGCCGGCTGTGATGCCTCCATCATCTGTACCCTCTGAGGTCGGCATGATGAGACAGGTCGGGAACAATAAAACGTTTCTGAAGGGGACACGGACGGAGTAAGAGCGTAAGAGCTTCCACACAAAAGCAGAGCGGCCGACGATTTTGGGGATGGATCCCGTCGGAAGATGTTTGAAAACAAAACGCGAAAAGCAACAGTCAGGAACCTCCACTCTGGGGGGATGTTGTAGTCCGCGTTCCTATTCCGGTCTGCGGTTCCGCAGCGACCTCGATTCTTATCTCGTATGGACGCCGATCGCTGCTGTTTCTTACTTTCCCGTGTCCTATTTTGTTTGCCAGTTTGAGCCTTATTTCTTACACCGATTTTCTTATTTTTCGTGAAGGGCCGAGGCTCAATTTCTTACTAATGTATTTCTTAATAGCGGTCCTTACCTGTACCGGTATGTATCTGATAATGATACGTTCTTTCCCCTGTACAACATACCAGTATGCGATGTTTTCACGCGTTACGAGACGTTTGATTCGAATCCTGACTGTACGCGGTTGTCACTTACCTGTGGGCTATCTGTCATACGATTGTGACGTGAATACTCACTTTTCGACGTAGCCGAGTCGACGAGCAATCAAAGTACTGGCCCTATCGCGTGATCAAAACAAGGCGGGTTATGCCGTGGTGAGGAGGGGAGGTTCCACATCTCAGCTAGGAGGAAATAAAGACAAGCGTTAGACCCAAAACCACTACATTATACCGCTAGGTACAGCAGTATGGTAAAGGGGCGGGAAAGAAAACAATCACACTTTTTTAACTGCCCGTATGACACCATCATCGATTATTATTATTATTTCGTTTGCCATCCGACAATGTGCAGCGTTAGTGTACAATCGAACAGATGATAAAATAACCGAAAATGAAGACCACGAAAAGTAAAAGCGTAAAAGATTGCATCCAACAACCAACAACTAAAATGTAGATTCGAGTCTTGAAGGAAAATCTACGGTAGGTTTCCGTCAAAACGCAACGGAAGCTCCAAACAAGATACCACTCTGTCCGGAATGTAAGGACCGTTTGGCATCCATGTTAACACCTCACACGGCACAGTACTTACATTTCCTGGCAGAGTGGTATATTGTAACGTGGTACTCGCTTCACAACACCCTCAACGATGTTTTTGCAACAAACGTCCACCCTATCTCAACAACGGCAGCCCACTCACGCGAGAAGACCGGTGTCGTACAAAAGGCGCCCGTTCGTCTGGAAACCTAACCGGAATTAATCGCGTATCAAGAGTGGATCCTGCTGCTTGATAGAGTACAACTCAATCTCATATACCAGTGTTTATCTCCGCCAATTACTACTACAAAGTAAAGAAAGACATTTCGAGCCCGCGGTTTTCTGATTGGTCCATTTTTCTGGTTGGAGTTTTTGAATGGTGGAAAATGCTTGGTCGGTATGAGTCGTCGTCAGGGATCGGGACGTCACTTTTCGGAAAAAAATAAAAATGGGAAAATTGGCCGTGGATGATGAAGTCAGTCACCCTTTTTTTTATCTTTGTACAAGATTTTTTTTGTGCCGCATGTTTGTTTGAATAATTTCCGATAAAAGAGGAAAAAAATAGAAGAATGAGTCAACAATCTGGAGTTTGGCGGATTGGAGAAGGAGATACCAGGTATAGGAACAACGAGATGGGGGGTGAAGGAAATATAGGGAAAATCGAGCTGGCCTAACTATCTGGTCACGCGGACCATTGGGGCGGTAGGCTGTTCGGGTTTGCGAGCTAGGAAGCACTTCCTGGTGGAATCAAGGTACGGGCGTAGACCCAACCCAACCCCAAACCCTAACCCTAACCCCAACCCTAACCCTAACCCTAACCCTAACCCTAACCCTAGCCCTGGCCCCAACCCGGACTCAAAACGGGCCAGAAACGGGCGAGAAACGCGGCTGCGCCGCTTTACGAGTTTTAAAAATATATTCCGATCTGCGGACCATCACATAGACCTCGGCCAATGAGAGGGCGTAAAAACTACCCTCAAAGATCCGCGCAGTCACATTGTTAGGTCTGCTCGGATCAAGACAGACAGACACGGTCGCGCAAAACGCCTCAAAACTACTCAATTAATGCATTCTTCGTATTCCCAAGCGCATTGAAAGTGAAGCATTGAGAAAGGACAGCACAGAGCAACAGCGTGAATTATTGCGAACATAAACATTTACTTCAGGCAGTAACAGGTAGCCTATAAGCGACTGACTCAATCAGAATTTTTTGCTGCAGTTGCGGCCATCGCTATCAACTATTAACTCCTTTTGTACTTCAGAGGTCAAAAGTGTCGAAAAATAACGACGATTACGGCGGCATCGGCCACACGAACAGCGAACAGCCCGGGCTGCTGAGGTAGGGCATGCGGTCGAACTGCAACGCAACGACCTGTACGAAACCCGTGCAGCATGACGATTCTTGCATGTACCGCTGCGCGCTCTTCCCAGACGGGTTATAAGACTCCCTTACTCGTGTTTTAGGTCGCTCTGCCTGGATCCCAAAATAGTTTAACAAAGCAGATGCACAATACGTAACGCGTTTCCTTACAGTACAATGTAGGTATACGAAGTATGTTTCCTTCGACTCTTTTTTCCCGCCCCTTTCAAGTGTGGCTCCTTCGTTCGTTGCAACTCAGACCTGGGATGGTACAGCACGCCTCGCCTCCCCTTTTTACCACCGCGGTACGGTACGCGGCTTGGCTTCAATAACCGTATATTACGCAAGATATTACACCTCCTAGGATAATGTTTCCGCGACAATTTTCTACAAAACAAGGGAGGTAAACACAACGAAAATAGCTGCTTTAGAAAGAACTCATCGAGATTTTTCCATAGACACATCGCTCGGCGTCTACGCTATCCGCGTTGTCGAGAAAATCAGCTTGGAAAATCGTCCGAGGAGGTGTGATATCTTATTACTACGTGTTATACGGAACGATTCTCTCACGCAATGGGGTCAGCCATTTTCCTTCGCTCATCGACTCTCACTTTCACTTCGAATCGTACTTACCTACGCGGTCACTAAAACATCATGTGATTTCCGCTGCGTATTGCCCACAGGAAAACAACCCGTGCAGCCATGGGTACAGCACGTAAAACCACATGAAAGACTATCAGGTACTGTTTTGGGCCAGGCTATTATGTGAGGTGAACTGAAGCAAAAGAAACGGGCATACCGTAGTAGATACTTCGTACAATAGTTATCGCTAAAGTACGAAGAAGCACGTCAGCCTCCAGGCGGTTGCAGATCGTGTTCTCGAGTAAGCTATAAACTCTTTGAGGACCCAGATGTACCGACTTACAAAACGAGAAGTGCGGTCTTACCAGCCGTCTAGAAACAAAATTAAAGCAGTACAAGCGTCGTCATGCTGTGCGCGTGTCGTCTAATACACCCCCCTGCGTCGAAGCTTGGATACACCATCTACCCTGGCAGTCCAGACTGCTTCAGCTTCAAGTGGTCGATACTGTAATCGTCTTTCATTTCTGACAGCTTTGCCCCTTTAAAGTCCTATAATAACCGGGTAAATACTGCGCCATGCACCACGATCGGGTTCAACTGGCAACGCGAAAGGCTCATTGGTCGTTGCCGCTTCGCTATTAATAGTGACTCTTCGCCTCAAAGGCTAGGCGCCTGGAGGCCAAGCCACTACTCAGTTGAAAAGGAGCATGGTATGCACCAGAAAGTAGCGTGTTTGCGATGTACCAACTTTGGTTGGGTAAGAGTTGGCTGGACTCGACGACTGGTGATTACCTGTTAGGTGGCGAAATAGGCTAGCCAGCTGACGTTAGTATTTCTCGATGCACAACACATTGCGAGCCACAAGCGGACCAGCCAGGTACAGAAATGTCCGCAAATTACCGCAAGGCGGCGACTTGTAGTTAGCTGACTCACAGCCCTACAAACTGTACGCTCTACTTCCCTCGGGTGGCATGGGTGCTGCGACGGACCTCGGCAATTGTCGTTGTATGCGCTCATGTGGACCGTGCGAGCTCGAACGTTGTGGACACCCGACCGACGCTTTTGGTGTAGCACTCCCTTGCAACACAGAGCCGTTCATCTCGAAATTTGTTACCGCTTGCAGTGTCCATGAGGGGTGTTATGGTATCCCCTCTTCCCTGTTGCGGCGCTATGATTTGCAGCCAAGTGCCCCCTCATCATACCGGGCAGGCGTTATCGCCTGCCTTGATGAGGACATTCCGGTCCCCTTCGTTTAGAAGACATCCGGCAAGCAAGAATCGAATACAAGATATAACATCCAAGCAACCCGTCAAGCACCCTTGTGTGAGTGACCAGAACAGAGTCAGAGGCACCCTGCGACACAAGCTACGACCGAGGTGCACCCGTTTGTTTCTGAGGCTTCTCACCTGAGGAGCTCTGTACTTCACCCACAAACCGATTTTTTTTAGTAAACCGAAAGTGCAACCCGACGAACAAACTCATGTCCTAGGCATACAAACAATTCATATCGCAAAAAAACAAGAATGACATCCCGACGATTTTGGGTTAAGGAGCCCCGTCATTCAGAAACAAATTTGTCCAAAAAGTGCTGCCTCTATCGCTGCACGCGTCCTGCATAGCACTAATCGGTCCCTAGGTCTATACTGCTCAATACCTTTACAGGGCCCTCTTTAGGACTACTGCACCCACGTTTTTTTCCCCATACTTGGATTTTAGTGCGGGGAAAAAAAGACTGCACAGTAGTAAATGGGGTGAAGGTTCCTGAAAAATCACCCCCCCGCAAAAGCACGGCGACACTAACTTCTTTGGCGGAAGCGTGAAAGTGCGGACGCAATATGCGTTTTGGCTGCGCGAATGTTGCCTTCCCGCTAGGCGTGGGATTTATATATACTAAGCGAGGTAAGTATGAGTATTAAATCTTTTGGGGCTTGAGAGATTTGAAAAGGGACGAAAACTTGACGAGTGCAGCAAAGGCCATGCGTGCAGCACCCCGGTGTTGCTGCAGCAGGCTCGGGGCTGAGGCATCTTCTAGCTTGCACTGTACCATCTACGGGGGTAACTAGGCTGCTGTTGCTTACCTGGCATTTCTCAACACCATCGCAAACTGCTTACTACTTACTCGCACTGTAGATCGCTCACCCTATTAACAAGCAGGTGTCGAGACCGCGCTTCTGAATGTTTTGTCGCTGGTCCTAGATCCCATAAGGGATAACAACCGTGGCAAGGTCATTGCGTGAAAGGTGGCATATTTCTTTTTTCGCCTAAGTTTTTCGGCGGCGAATCAGGCTCCTCTTGAACAGGCTGGATTTAGAGTCAAGATGCTTCCGTACAAAATACACGCGCGACGTTTGGGAGTAGTCCCCCATTCCTCGAACACGATGCATATTGGTTGCCTCATGGGGGCAGTCGTTCAGCGTTTGTGATACCATAATATTTTTTTAGAACGCCCCCTTCCATGAGAACGCCCCCCCCCAAAAAAACACCGCCGGTGAAGCCCAAAACCGTTGAGAACACTCCGGGGAAACCTCTTTTGTTTGTTTCTTTTCGCCCCCCTACCTCTGAGTTCGCCCCGGGGTGTTATTTTCCCCCTTTTTTTTGCCGCCCCACTGGGCGTTCACAGAAAAATCTAAGACAATCATTCCGGCAACATTGTTGTTGTTGTTCCTGCGGTTGTTGTTATTTTTTCACATTTAAAACCGTTCCATCAATTTAAAATCGATAACCACCTCGGTATTCCTGCCAAAAAACACACGACTTGCGCTGTCCGGTGGGTGCCCCGAATAAAAAAAACGAGACCAACACCCCGGGGACTTTTCGCCCGGGGTGTTTTTTTTGTGTGTGGAAAGATAACCCGCCTACCTCTGAGAACGCTCCGGGGTATTATTTTCCACCAAAAATGTGTATGCGCCCCAGGGGGCGTTGTCAAAGGATATTACGGTAGTCCTCCATGCGGTAACACCCCACAAGTGACATACCCGTGGAACTTGGCCAGCGTTTCCTGTGCGTGGCGATTGAACCAAGGGGAGGGCGGGCAGTAGATATGTGGAGAAGCAAAGGATAATGTAATATCGTGTTCATCGCGGTGAAGACGTGGCGCCCCCGCTTACTGCACACACCTTCTCGCTCTCGTCAGAGAGGAAAGTGCCATTCTCTGCGACGCTTCCCGAATGTGATACCCTAACGATGCGATCATAGATTCGAGTTTGTTTCTTCTTTACTTGAGGCGGATGCAAACGCGAGCAGGGTCTCCTACTCTGCTTGCCCGCATGCGCTTCGTGGGTTGGCAGTCGGCAAAACCCCCCAGGTGAACTGAATGGACCGATGATTTTTATCGCCAGTGACCTTCGACACGTTTTCCAGGATTCGCCCTCCCTGCCTCTGCCCCTGCCCGTGCCCCTACCGTTGCACTGCCTGCCTGCCTGCCTGCCTGTGCTTGCCTGCCTGTTACTACCTGTTGAGCTACTTCAATCACTCCGGACTTTTTTTTCGTCCACGGGGGCAATAAAGTGTGCTGCTGACGAGATTCGAACTCGAGTCGCTCGAGCTTCACATCATCTTTTTTTGTTCGTTTTGGAAGGAAGCTCCGCCTGTTGATACGTGGCTAAAGTAGGTCAACAGACGCGTGATACGATACGTAGAGGTAGCACTTTTATTTTAGACTATTTTGTTTCTGAATAATTCGGCTCCTTAACCCAAAATCGTCGGGATGTCATTCTTGTTTTTTTGCGATCTGAATTTTTTGTATACCTAGGCCATGGGTTTGTTCATCGGGTTGCAGTTACTTTTAGTTTACACAAAATCGCTCTGTGGGTGAATCACAGAGCTCTTCAAGTGATGAGACTCAGAAAAAAGCTGCTGCACCTCTGTCGTATTAATTGCATGTGTCAACAGGTATTAATAGTCCCCGATGGTCTAGTGGGTTAACCTCGTAACCACTATATAAGGTCAATGTCACGGGTTCGAGCCCCCCCGAGTGCACACTCGTACTCGTAGGGACTTTTTTCTTGCGCTAAAAATTGACTTGCGGAAAGCGCGAGAAGAGCGTGAGTTAGCAAAATTCGATGAAAATCGACGAGCGTTGGGAA
>JAYJMJ010278482.1:0-11961 GCA_036873875.1 Laminaria ephemera
GAAGTGACAGGCCCTTGAGAAGTCCATACGGTAGAGTGGTGATGGCGTTATCATCGAGACTCCTGATTATCGGACGTGCCAAATTCGATATTAAATCACGGGGTCTAAAATAGCTGCCCGGTTATGTTGCGCGGGCTGCAGGAGCCCCCCTGGAGGCCCCGCGATATGCTGCATATGTATAGGTCAATGCAATTCGCAAAGAATACCCGTAGGGGAGTCACGTTTATGTGCAAGGCTTACACACATGCGCACTTCGGTTCCGCAATACACATCGGCGCCATAGAATTGTTAGCTATGCTTTGCCAACACGACACATTGCATTCCTCCATGAATTAGGTGCGGCGTAACTTTCGCGAGTGGCGTATATTCGGTAAGGAAAATGGGGGCTTGGTGATTTACTATGTGCGTCTTACTCTTTATATCCTCTTATGTGGCGTGTGCATCCGGCTGTCTTGGAATGGTACACGCTTCATGCGAGGGCAGGACCCTATTCTACGCAGTACGCACAACCTAGGATTCTAACACTAATAAAATTGCACACAGTATGAGCTTCTAAAACGCATTTTAACAGCAAAATGTGTTCCGATTTTACGTTAAGTATATCGCCCAATGTACGGAGAACACCTTCGACCTCGGCAAATGATATGTACCACTCTGAACGATATTTCCATGATGGCTGGGCGGAGAACCTGGTACCGACAAAGGGGAATGGCCACGTTCTTCGACAGAGGTAGCAATTTCTGTCAAATTCAAATCTGAATGACGGGACTCCTTAACCTATGATCGTCGGAATGCCATCCTCGTTTTGCGTTAGGAACATTGTTTATATATAGGCCATGGGTTTGGTCATCGGGGTGTACCTGTACCGTAGCATGTATCAAGGTGTAATCTGCTTCGGATTTACTCACAGGCTTTCCAGAGCCACCGTGTAGTCGAAGAGCCCGGCCGGCAAAGTGGGTATCGCGTTCCGTGACAGACGCCTGATTCGAGTGTATGAGCGGAGCAGGAGGCACATTTGCGTGAGAAAGGTCAGTTTAGGTAGTCTCAGTTCTCAACAACTCAGAATCACTGTCGCGAATATTGCCACCTACCTTGTATGCGCTCGTCGAGTTTCTTTGTAAGCACCGGCACGGAGTTGCTCGTTATGCTGGGTAAACGAAACTTAAAAATTCAAGTCCGTTTTTGGGAGAGGATTGAGGTACTCTCGCGTGAGTGACGCACGCCCGGTAGTGATAATGGGTGTACCCCCTTACCGTTGCGCCTAGGATAACGCAACAAAAACGAATTTAACGCTGACCCATATACATGCGGCGCGGTCACTGCGCTTCTGCTGTGGACAGAAGAAGAATATTGGGTTTATGTCGCGATGGTCTGGTAAGTGCCCTATATCTAGTGTATCATATCGGAACGATTTCTGATTCCGTTCCGATAAGGGTCGTGTCAAACCCCAGTATCCGACAAACAATCCGATATTTTTCGCGTCAGGTCATATATCTGAAACATCCGATTACGATACGATAAACGATATGCAAGGCGGACATGTGGAAAAACAGGTCATGGTACAGCCGCAAACGCACGCATTTATATTTCCTTATAAAACGCACCAACAATGGAAGGAGCACGCTGTGTATGTAGACAAATATATATCAGCAAGTCGGTAGTCTGAAGTGATCAAACAGGACTCCCAGAATACCCGTCATCGACGAGCTTCATAAAGTATATTGAGGTACAGTAGTGGTCCCTCTATAATGCCGATTTGCGCAGTCTGGAAATACCGGCACTGTCAAACGGCAACCAACGCTACTCCGCAGAACGCGGTTACTGGCAATTGGCAGTTGTGTCAAGCAATTCAACGGGACCTCGAAGGGGTAACCGGCACTACTCAACCGGCTCTATAGAAGGGCCTCTACTGCACCGCCACAAAGGACAATTGAAACGTTTTTGAACGAGTTTGGCGTGACTGATGACATCGGCACGCGGACACGTATCAGCCGCGATTGATATTGTGTGTTCGTTGTGGGTGGTGTTATATTAACACCTGCGTGATGTCGCCCTGACGAGCACCAAGCGAACAGGCGATTAGACGTCACTCGTAGAGACTGTGTTTCCTGCGACTGTGGTGAAGACCTCACACTCAAGTTGTTAGGGCACTACCGGAGCCGAAGCACACAAGCAAAACCCACAGCCGGGGTAACGGTATCAAGACCCTGGGAAGAGCGCGCACGGGGCGCGAGGAAGCGCTTTGCTTCGTGTGTGTTTACCAACAACTCTGTGGCCGTCCGTGCACTTCCTCTGTTCCAGTCAGCACGTGGGTTTCTCCGTGTGGAATGGTGTTGTATTCGTCCTTGTGTTTTGCATGTATGCAGTCCCCCTGAAGTGGCAAAGGGGTTAATCGAGCACTTTGTACTGTTCGGACAAACGGGCCATAGCCACGATGGGAAGAGAGTACCGCCATTTTCACTGCGGACCTCAGGCCACGGGCACCACCGACTCTGTATTCCGCTCAAGAATATCGCAAACCCGGAGAGCACAAGTGGGAAGCAATAGGGTGGACGCTCGTGTGATCCGTGGAAGTGATCCCCCTACGTTTGGGTTGGTCTTTGAAGGAATCTTGACTCGTGCTACGACAGAGGTAGCATTTGTTGGCCAATATATTTCTGTCTGACCTGACGAGGCTACTCTGGTGAGGAACAACCCAATATCGTCGGAGACCTCTTTACAGCCTACTCTGTACCTAGGCAACCTGAGCATTTGTCGGGAAACATTTCCATATTTTCTCAACGTCAATGTTTGGGCGAGGCATAGAGCTCTTCAACTGAGGAGCCTAACGAAGTGTAGTTGGTAATGCTACCGTAGTAGACTATGTTTACGTCTTTCATCGCGTGTATTACAGCGCTAGGTCGTTGGTCACCTCTTTACTCACAAGTACTGCAGCGCGGGTGTCTTATCGAAGATGTTCGCGGGCACGGCGGAGAGCCCGTTGCTCGCCATTTCCCTGTGACAAAACGCGGAGAGGTGGACATGTTTGATCGGCATGGCAATAGGGCATGCTGCAAGGAAATAAAACCTATCTCAAAACCCTTTGTCGTGAACTAGGCCCAGCGGAACACGTCATATTCCCGCCACTACCCCCACAACTGATCACCAACTAAATGTAGCCAAAGTATAGCAATAGTGTCGGACCAAGCACTACTGTAAGGGGGTCACGTCTGGGGCTTTTTTTCACACTGACTCAGAGCCACCCGTGCGAGTGGCTACCACCTAGGCGCTTTTGGGGTTGACGACGTGTGTTTTTAGTATCCACGAAATGTGCCGTTAGGATTCACGACAAGCACCACCGTGCAATTGCTTTTTATGCTGCGCCAACAAAATAGATTTTGAAGCCCGTTTTGAGTCGCCAAACGTCGGTAGTGAAAAGTGGTGGTAACCCTTATATCGAAGCTTGGGTCATCGGCAAACCCGTGCCATCATTTGTAAACGGGACATATATTGTGCAGTCTGATTTAAGTCTGCGCTTTACAAGGGAAACCAGTTTCGACGCGCGCTACGATAGAGGTAGCACGTTTTTTAGCGTTTTTGTTTTTTTACGATAGAGGTAGCACTTGTTTTAGCGTTTTTGTTTTTTTAGAGTTACGGGACTAGGTAACCCATAATCGTCGGGATGTAGTTCTTTTCTTGAGATGTGATTTAATTGTATAACCAGGCCATGGGCTTGTTCATCCGGTTGCACTTTCAGTTTTCTCAAAATCAATTTGTGGGTGAACTTCAGAACTCCTCAAGTGAGAACCCTCAGATAAAAGCTGGTGCAGCTCTATCGTAGCGTGTGGCTTTCGCCGTGTGTACATGTCGTGACGTCTCGTACCGAAACTAGTGCAGGGCACACTATGCCTACCATTAGACATGAGACCGGGCCAAAACTTCAAGTTTCTCAAGTAGGGTCGCGTGTTGTATGTGGCATGCCGATTGTCACAAAAACGGTGTGCATGGAAGATGGGACAGGATTGCGACGGCAACTGGTGTTCCTTCGTGAAAATATTACTGATATGTGGTTTAAGTGTTATCCACGTCTTGGCTCACAAGTCTGCCAGTAGTGGCGTGCTGTCAAAAACGCCTGCCGGAAGATTGCTGATCTCGTTTCCTTCAAGGTCCCTGAGACGTCGTGAGGGGTACATGAGGAGCGACAGGTGAATACAGGCAGAGAAAGCATGCTATTAGAAGAATTTCAATATATCGCAATATTCCTACCAACAATGATTCGTACTCATTTATGGAGGTTGCGGGCTCAAACGCAGGACACCTTCTTGCCCAGCATTTCAACGGCATCGTGTACGTCCTTCCGCACACCGAACAACGTGCAATGCACTACGCATTCAGTTTCATGAACGTTAACAATCACATACATCACGGCAATCCGTTTTTGTATTGTGTAAGGCACCTTCATGAAGGGAACCTGCGCGCGAGACACGGTCTGCGTTGACGTCACTCACAGCTCTCGAAGATTCTCCAATCCATCGAAGATGTCGGATGGCAGCTCGGTGATCTCGTTGTGTTGAAGATATCTATAGTAGTCATCAGCAATGATTTAGGATACAAGCAGAACAGGCGTTGGGTGGGTAATTGACACTGAACACCAAATGGTCGCGCACGCCAGGCCTCCAGGCCCTGATCCCGTCCCGAGCTACGGTTTTATTGCGTATTATAATTGTATTTTCACGACCGGAGTTAAGCCACTCGCGCAAGCGACCCGACGCTTCACTCATGAACATGAGCCGAACTAATATCTCTATGGCTATGCATACCGCTACAAACAAAAGTCACGAAAACCTAAATCTTCCAGAAATCCATCGTAAAGGCTCGCGTGAAAGGCGCCGAGCCTCTGGAAAGTGAAGCCCTAAAGGTTCCATGCCTACCGCAGCGGTGGCCTCCAGAAAGTAGTGACTCTACGAATATGTGCAGTGTATGTTCGGACACTCAAGGGGTTTAGGGTAGTGTCACCATATCCCAACTTGGAGATGCCCTACCGGGCTTGAGACGTGCATCAGGGGGTGTTCTTCTTGAAACACAAACGACGCATCCTTCTGGCCAAAACGAACGTGCCAGAGCGTTGTATCGACAATATTCGTATCGACAACCCGGTCGGGTGACAAGCAACTCGCAGCTAGAGTCGGATATATGTCTCTATACGGTGCAGGGACGAAGCGTACCATACGATACGGAGAGTACCCATACTTTCACTACCGACTTTTGTCGGCCACGAGAGGGGTTCTGTATCACTCTCAAGAACTGACGCCAATACCATGCCTTTGACGCCGCGTAACAAACGCTTCCATGGTGGCGGTGGATACCGCGAAATCGGATGGCACAAAACCTCTTAAACAGCAAATATATATAATATAGCCACTCAAACGAGGCCTACGAGGGACCCCCCTGTCGTTGCCTTGGGCCAGTGCTCAAAGGGTTCAACTCAGCGGCAGGTCAAGACTGATCTAGGCAGTCATTAAGAAATTTCATAAAAGTGTTGGTTTGTTCATGTAAGGAAGTATGGACGCGTGCTGCGCTAAAGCTAACACTTAATGACTGACTCGTTTTACGAATGACGGGGCTCCTTAACATTAAATCGTCGGTATTTCAGTTTGTTTTTTAACAATTATGGTTGAACACCTAGGCCATGGAGATTTGTTATCGGACAGCGGTTATATTCTTTTTTTTAATCAGTTGTTGGGAGAGGCATAGAGCTCCTCAAGTGAAGAGCCTCAGAAACGTAATGGTGCACCTCTACTGTGCTATTGGTAGCGTTCGTTTTCCCTACTGTAGCGGTGCGTCCAATGACTGATGGCGCTCCTTACGGGGGGAGCTTCACACCTCAACCAAAAACAGAGCTTCGTATAAAACTGCATGCATGTCCCGAAACGCCCTCACATTATATTGCTAAAGAACGATTTTTTTTTTCGTGAAATTATTATTTGTCTTCAAGGATATCTGGTAGCTTATCGGTTTAGGAGACTCGTCAATCAGACCATAGATGGCCCACCAGTACCCCCTATCGTAGCACACGTCGGTGATGACGCGTTACGTACGGCCTTTACGAAGCCAGTGCACAGCAAATTTTATCTCAGAAAGTTGTCGCAACCCATCGGTTTGAAGGAAAAGCCTGCGGCTGCACGGGTGCGGCTCAAAGGTATGGGGCTCCTCACTTGAGGAGCTCTTTATCCTACCCAAACCGGGCATTGAGACTTAATGCAAAGTGCAACCCGATCAATACCCCACCCAATCCGGACAGTAAAAGAAAACGAAAGTGCAAACCGATGGACCATCCCATGGCCTAGGAATCTGTGAAGAAAAACAACAAAGTTACAGCTGGTGTTTTAACGATACAAGGTGGTTCTTCTTTGCCAGTCAGGAAGACAATCGACCAAACCACGCTTCCCTTATCATAGCATGAGTCTATGGCACCACGTCACTTACAGATATTCCAAAGCGGGCGTGCCCCTGAAGATTTCCGCTGGAAGAGAAACTAGCTCGTTCTGGCTTAAATTCCTGAATCCATGTACGCGGGGAGGTGATCAAAGCGGCAACAACAAATGAAACACAGTAGTCAAACAATGCTGGCATCAGTGCGATGCGTGCTTACTGAACAGCAGATTATATGCGCATGCGCAACGCCTCAATGACAAGCTTCGACGCTGGGTAGGCATTTGGGCACATATTGAAATCGAAAGCTCTTACCAGGAGGAACAATAGCACACTTTGACGCGAGTCGACGAGAGAAGAATGTGTCGAATTCTCCTAGAGGTAAAAACTAAGGCGCGTACCGTAGTGGGCAGGGGGGAAAAGAGCCTACTTAGTAGCCCCAGATCTGAGTTACAACTAAGAAGGGAGAAGGAGAAAAACGAAAGGGCAAATAAAATATGTGGGGTGCGCAAAATAAAACACAAACAATAGACGCACGGTACGATAGAGGTCGCACCCAGTTGTCTGGGAGTTTCTCTCTTGAGCACCTCTCCAAACATCGACTCTAAGAAGAATAAGACTGCATCCCGATTGCCGATTAAACGTCCTAGGAATATACTGTGAACCACGAAGACATTCCCATGGTACTCGTAGTGGGTAGCTTCTTCGGTTGCGGAGCCTCCGCACTCATAGCTGGCTTTGGCAAAACCTGCTACCGCTGTCGTAAGACGTGTGTATACGTAGCCCAAACTCTGAGTTTAAGACTACCCGGATGTACAACCCGTCAAGCAGTCTTATGATCTAGAGATATGGCGAATAATGTTGACAAAATGGAACGAATAATAGACGCCTGCTACGATATAGGTAGCGATTGTTGGCTGAAACGTTTTCTGAATGACGGGGCTCCTTAACCCAAAATTGTCGGTACAAGTATGAGTTTTGTTTTTTGAGTACTCTTCGCAGTATATCTAGGCTATATGGGACTCTTCATCGGGAAGCACTTTTTTGTTTCCCAAAAACAGTTTTCGAGGGGGGTGTAGAGTTGCTCTAAGTGAGGAGATTCAAAGAAGAAGTGGTGCACCTCTACCGTAGCGAGCGTCATTACGGAATGCCTGGGTTGACCTACACCATCAGTCAGAGAAGTTAGGTCTAGGAAGGTGCTACCCCCGTCAAAACGCGGGGGCGATTTCGCTTTGTCTTAGGAAACGAGCGTGATAGAGTACAATGATCTCAGTGGTGGGCGTTACGATGCAGAATGATACGACCGGCAGCGAAGGGGCGCACCAAACGAACGATCACGCGCAAACAACAGACGGGCGTGTTCTGGTTTATTTCGTTGTACCACAACTGCTGAGCGATGAACCTCCGTACCTACCATGTACTCAATAACACTATATACGAAAATGCGAAGCCTGTATATTATTCAGATTAAATTTTTCAACGGCTATTATGTTTTCATCCGGATTGGTGCACTACAGGCAAATCATCGACCAATGCATATCCCAGGTTGGTGATAGGTGATCGTGCGTACAACTTTTACCTAGCTCAAACCTACCCCATATTTTTCTCATGATGTGACGTTTTTCGTCGCTACCGTCTGAGTTGGATCTGTGATCGGGTTTAAAACATTTACCTAGCTCAAACCTACACGACATTTTCTCATGATGTGACGTTTTTCGTCGCTACTGTTAGTTGCGTAAGACGAAGGTGCCGAGGTCGATTAGCCGCACTCCAACCAAAACCTGCTTCAAAATGTTTCCCAACAACTAATCGATTAGCCCCACTCACCCAAATCAGCTCCATCCATTTTCGCAAGCCTTCATCTGATCAAAAAGCAGACACAAATGGCACAGATTCACTCACAACTCCGTTTCAGAGACAGAGCCGTCGAAGATGATAACCGTATACCTGTTCAACAACTTGACACGAAAAGAACAAGTTCACTCACAACTCCCACAGTTTGTCCAAGCCGTCGAAGATGTCTGCCTCAATGGAGATGAGCTCTGTTCTGTAAAGGAGCCTGTTCGTTGGACACCGGCAATAAGACAAAGCGACAAGGAGTCACCACGATACCCTGTGTGGGTGCACATAAACAAATAGGCAACACGGAGGGCAAACACTCGACTGTTTCCAAAGGTTCCAGCCAAACGCCTAAAACGTTTTGTGGTGTGGGGTTTGGCGTAGTACACATGAACAAACCCGAAGAGCAGGCACACTGACGAACCGTTACCGCGGAGGAGAAAATGGGCTTCCAAAGAGTAGACCTTATGGTGTGTATTTCCTATTTCCTAACTGGTGACTGTTTATCTGACGATAAATCAGCTAGATGTCACAACGAAAATGCTCCCGTCTCGTACATAACTGAGTTCCGTGAGTGTAGCTCTGGGGTCCAATAGTTGCATTGTTTATGCCTACCTTGCACTCGAACCCGTCTTTACTAACCCATCCATATTCCGTTCCTTGTGAATACACCTTAATAATAATCTCACAATGGGGGCATTTGTGGACCTATCTCCTGACGTTTCTCATCGGAAGGTACGTATCATACATTATCAGGACTGAGGTGTCTTATGACATACTGGTACCTGGTACCTGCTGGTGGGAATTAGAAACACACGGAAGTATCCGCGTTCATTTCATGGGGTCGATCACACGCTATTGTTTGTTTTCCCTTCGTGTATGAGTTGTATTGGTTGAAGCCCAACCAGCACGTTGTCACATGGCCAAAAATGATAATACCAGGACCACTCACAATTGCTCCAAGGACGTCAGTGCTGTGAAGGTTCCGTCCGGCAAGGTAGATAAGGGGTTCACTTGAAGCGCCCTGCGGCAGTGGCGGTCGACAACACCCCATCGAGGCAATCCAAACGAATAGTATATGAGTACTTGAGTGTGAGGCAGCTTCATTATGACGATGCATGCAGCGTCAACTTTGAGCGAGCTACCGAAAAACAATTCTTTGAAACGTTTTGCATGTCCTTCCCCGGGGGGAGGCGTGCTACGGTACGGGTAGCATCTTTTGGAAACGATACTTTCTGGTTGGCTGAGGACAACGGCTAGGGTAGGGTAGGGGGGAGGTGTACACATTTCATTCATAGCCGTAGTCTCAAGACTATAGACCCTCGCATCCCCTACAATGCCGGGACGAAGCACGTCGAGTTTTCACCGACCAGGCAAACATCGCGTGCACCAATCGCGAAACGCCGTGAGATCTTCGTCGAGTCGCATGAAGGGTGAGCTGCATCCTACTAAGAATCACTTCCGCACCATGTGCGTACGTTCTTGCATATGGATGACAGCTTCGAACGGATTAATTGTATATCTGGTGTGGCCACTTCCAGGGAGAGAAATTGGGATACTATGTAACTGCCTCGTGGGTGCCATACCATATGCCCCCTACGTGATATCATCCCCTTTGCGCGGAGTAAAGGTTCTCCACTCCGCACAATATGACCTAACTTGACCACCATCTCCATTGCCGCCAAAACATAAAAACGATAATATAAAAGACGGTAGCCTGGTGGTTTAACTCACGTAGTGAAAGGCGTGTTTTACAGCGTCGTTGCCAAGCGACGGCAACCCCACGGCGGGGGCTACTTTTAGGACCACTACTTTCAGCGCTGCCTCGAAGCCACTCGCCCGAGCGGTGACGTGCCTACCCTGTTTATTGGCGGTGTTACGCCCTTGTATATGTGCTGTTTGGTGTTGCGATATCCACCGCCGCCATTGAATGAGGTGTACAGCGGCTCGCCCGAATGGTCGAGCCTCGGTAGTGAAAATGAGGGTAGAATACCATACTACTCTAATTCCGTAGCATTGGAATTGGTCTGAGGTACCCAATACCGTTAAATTCCTAGTCATGATTTACAATGCCTAGGCCATGTGGAGTCGTCCATGGAGCCAAGAGTATTCGATGTTTCCCAACAATTGTGTTTGGGTTGGGTGTGGAGCTCCCCATGTGGTGACCCCGGGAAGCAAAAGGTTCACTCTTACCTTAGTAGGCATCGGGGTCAACGGAATCCTCAAAAAGCATGGCACGTACTGTACGTCAGACCAATAACCTGCCGATCTCCTTATTTGGGCGCCACTCACAGATATTTCAGCGACGTCACGTTTTGGAAGGTGCTGGCCGGCACCGTCGAGAAGTCGTTGTATTCAACGTCCCTGCGTGGCCATCGTGAAACCGCAATGTGCGAGATAGCATCAGAGTCATGCGACCTGTCGACTACGCCGTGAATTATGAGGTCGGATAGAGGTAGCACTCTAAGGCATTTATATTAATGAATTGCGGGAACCGTTAATCTGAGATAGTCGGAGTGTCATTCTTTGTGGAGCGATATTATTCGTTTTCCAATTGGGCCATGCAATCGTTCATCTAGGTGCACTCTACTTGTTTCTCATTTTTTGTGCTCGGGTAAGGTGTAGAGCTCCTCCAGTGACGAGCTTCAATAACAATATTTGCACCTCTACCGTAGCGTGCGGACCTCCTGGCTTGTCAGCCTACTGAGGAAGTCCCTGTGGTTACTCACGTGTGTTCATTGTTTAGAGTCAGAAGAAGCGTAGCTTTATTCACTTTACGAGACGAGATGACAATAGACCCAATCGCCGCACCACCTGGTCTCTTGATCATCTCGATATACGACACATCTTCCAAGATATACTAAATCGTCCCAACTAGCCGGTAACTCAAGTAAATATCGACGTTCTAACGTATTACCTTACCATAATAGTTGAAGGTTTCCTCAGGCATAGTATTTTCGCCGTTTCTTAGACATCCTACTGACTTGAAGAGTGTACAGCTAAATCACACGCCTGCCTGTGGGGAATTTCAGTGTTTTGTATAAAGATAGTAGCTAAGTTAGGGGTACTCGTACCACCAAATTTTTCTCAGGCTCATTAGTTGAGAAGCTCTCTACCTTACTCAAATACCGACTTTGATCAAAGGAAAAGTGCAACCCGACGAACAATCCCACAGCGGAGATATACAGCACAAAATGTTGTGAAACGCGAATGGTAATCATCCCCCGTCAGTGAGAAAGGTTGTGGCCAGATAGTGCTGCTCCTCCTATCGTAACACCCGTCTATAATCACAGACTGTGAGAAATGCAATCGGTTGATCCCTTTCCTGGAGCATGCCCCACCAACGCCCTCTTTCTCCCTGGAACCGCAGGGACCATGCTTGGTGGCGAACCAAATGGTTGCCACGTAATCGCAGCCTGTAAAACAAAGGTATCCACAACCTGCCACGCTTCGAAATGTCGGGGGTACTGGACGAGTATCGCATGTAGTACGAGCCCCTTAGGTTATAATGAGGATTAAAAAGACCCTCTTCCTAAATGGGTCGCGCGCGCACAGCAGTAGGTGCACACACAAGAGAGTTGGGTAAAACACAAAACAAAACGTTTGAGGGTGTCGATATTTAATTTTTCCCAAAACTGACATCTGTATGTATGTATGTATGTATGTATGTATGTATGTATGTATGTATGTATGTATGTATGTATGTATGTA
>JAYJMJ010278513.1:0-11958 GCA_036873875.1 Laminaria ephemera
CACTTATCACCCACTTTATGACCTACATAAATATGATTCCAATTCTTCCGTACGCACAAAACTCATATTCCCCCTGCTTCGCTGTGCTCCCCAATGGGAATATTATGCTTTTTGACCTTTTTTTGTTTCTGAATGATGGGGATCCTAACCCAAAATTCGTCGGAATGTCGTTCTTGTTTTCCAATCTGATTTTTTTTGTGCGCACGTAGGCCATGGGTTTGTTTCATCGGGTTGCACTTTCGGTTAACTCTAAAATTAGTATTGTGGGCGAGGTTCAGCGCTCCTCAAGTGAGGAGCCTCAGAAAAAAACTGGTTCACCACCTCTATCGTAGCGTGTGTCGAAGACCATTCAACTATCAATAACGTCCACCCCAACCAACACCCCCATCACCCATCACCAACTCCGTCCGTCACCATTCCCGCCGCCACCGCAGGAGCAGCAAAAACACCGAGCACCACCAGCGCTACTCTTCTCTTCCTGGATGCGGTGAGCGTCATCCTCAACGACCATTCCAACGGACCCCAGTGGTTCGACTCCACCGTAAATCTCCAGCTCGCCTCCCTGCAGCTCTGCTCAGCCTGCCGGTACACCAGGAAGTACCACGTGCGCGTCCCCTGGGGAACTCCCCAGTGGATGTGGGCGCCGGCCCTTCGCCAGCACGCGTACAGCCTCTTAGATACGCGCGTGAGAGCCCCGCAGCAAGACGATGTTGGGAAGCCTCAACGCGTGCCGGTGTTAAGAGTGCGTGGAATGACGTGGGGGTTATCTACGACGAGCGCGCTTTTTCTCGAGAGGAACGAGTTTGTGGCAGGGCTAGAAAACGTGGTGTTTGGGGATTACTTTAATGATGACATCAGTGAGGTGGTTTGGCCGCGGGGGCTGAAGCGGTTGAAGTTCGGGAGAGAGTTCAACCGCGCAATCCGCTCCGCTGATTGGCCGGCGTCTCTCCGACATCTGACGTTTGGAAACTGGTTCAACCAGGCGCTGGAGAGCGTGGTATGGCCGTCGGCACTGCAAACTCTGACCTTCGGAGATTTGTTTAACATGCCGGTGGAGGCTGTCGTGTGGCCGCCGTCGCTGCGGCAGCTCTCGCTCGGGTTTTGCTTTAACCAGCCGATTGCCGGGGTGGTGTGGCCTGCGTCCCTCCAGAGTTTGACCTTTGGGCATAATTTTAACCAGCCGCTGGATGGCATTGTCTGGCCGTCCTCCTTGCGGAGACTGACATTCGGGTACTACTTTGATCAGAGCCTCGATCGCGTCCAATTTCCGCCGCGGTTGCAAGACCTAACTTTGGGGAAAATGTTCGATCGGCCGATTGACCTTGTCATGTGGCCGAACTCCCTGAGACAGCTTTCGTTCGGGCATGCTTTCAACCAGGACGTCGAGAAGGTCCGCTGGCCGCCAGCACTGCGACGGATCACGCTGGGGGACTCGTTTGACCGCCCTCTGGACGAGGTAAACTGGCCTAGCAGCGTAGCAGAAGTGGCGATTTTGTGTTTTAGGACTGGGGGGTATTCTCACTCTCTTGCTGGAGTGCGCTGGCCGGCAGGCCTAAAAGTACTGACGGTTCGCTGGGGCACGAACTTATTCGGCTTGTCGCTCCCCCCCGGTGCAGTAATTGTCCGAATAAACCATTAACGAATGCCGTACAGGGTAGGACATCTACTAAGAAATAAGGTATGATAAGAAACCCAGGCTGAGATTTGCGGGAAACTAAGAAATTAGGGAGCCTTTACACTGAAGTTAGTGTAGAACACACCCATGCTTAAGTAAGAAATCCAGTCTTAGGTAGCATTTCTGTTTCTTATTTGGTGTCTTGTACTGTAGCGGTAGTACGTGACAGCACTAAGCCATTTGGAGCTGCACCCATGTTTTTTCGGAAAAACACTTGGACTTAGCGTAGAATATTTTGTTTCAGTGGCTGAAGTAAAACCCTTCAGAACTGCACTGCGGTAGATTTCCCTCTATAGTACCGGTTAAGTAGTGGCGGTTGCCCGCTATAGTGCCTGTGAAATCGTTTGGCACAGATGGGAACAACCAGTAGTGGCAGTATACGGAGTAGTGTCGGACGCCCGCTATAGTGCCTGTGAAATCGTTTGGCACAGATGGGAACAACCAGTAGTGGCAGTACACGGAGTAGTGTCGGTTGCCCGCTATAGTGCCTGTGAAATCGTTTGGCACAGATGGGAGCAACCAGTAGTGGCAGTATGCGGAGTAGTGCCGGTTGCCGCTATAGTGCCGGTATTTCCGGCTGGCACATACCGGCACTATAGAGGGACCACTACTGTATACCCGTTTGGGGGAAAATAACTTGGAATTGGTGTAGATTATTTTTTTCAAGCGGCTGGAGGGTTAAGAACTTGGGGGAGAAAGTAACCCCTGTACCACTATACACATGTTTTTGGGGTAAAAACCACTTTGGACTACTACAGCAGTGTGGGACTTGTTTTGCAGTTCCAAAAGTTGGCTCGATTTTTGTGCCAAAACGTACGAAAAATGTTTTTTTGTTTTTTAACTTACAATAGGGTGGAAGAGCAAAATACACCCCCTCTGCCTCTCATAAGAACGTGAGCCTGCCCCAAAAGTCAAAAGTAAGCGGATCGTATATAGTACTTGGAGTTAGTAGGACGCGTGCTGCGAGAGAGGTAGAACTTTTCGGCAAAAATATATATTTTCTTGAGTGACGGGGGCTCCTTAACCCAATTTCGTCGGAATGTCACTCATTCTTGTTTTGACGATTCGAATACCTGGTACTTTTTTATACCCAGGCCATGGGTTTAGTCATCGGGTCGCACTTTTTAGTTTTGCTCGAAACAAGCTTTTGGGTGGAGGTATAGAGCTGCTCAAGTGAGGCGCCTCGAGAGAAAAAAAATGGTGAATCACCGTACTATTAGTAGCATGTGTCGTCAGGGTGTTTGCGAACTACCAGGTACCAACTTTTGGTTGGGTGTGAGGTGACAGTAGGTTATGATAGGGGAAAACAGAGCATCTCCTATTTGCGGGAGAACACAGTACCATAGTAATCTAGTAATGAGGACCAAATATGGCTAGTAAAAACAGTGAAATATATAGGTATTTGTGTATGTGGTGGGTCCTGATTACTCTAAGGTCCTCCGTAAATAGCAGCCCCTCATAAGATACGCCTTCCTATTCGTATGGAAACCTTCCAATGGCCTATTCCCAGGTAATTACAGATATCTACAGGTAATTACCTGCCTCCTAAGGCAATACCGTAACATGGGTAGGAGTTGGGTAGGAAACGTACAATAATAGTATTGAAACCGTCGAAATCACAATCCAAGGCCAACCCAACCCACGAAAAATCAACGAAAAGTTAGGTTAGTTTTTTTTTTTGTTCTACCATTTTTTAATTTCTAACCCTAACATTTTCGTGGGTTGGTTGGCCTTGGGCTATGAAATTCGTCGGTTTCAATACTAGTTTTACATTTTTTTTCCCAGCCCAACAGAGTATTTTTCGCAGCGCCCAAAAAGTTGGGAAGAATTAACCCCAGTAGAATTGCACCCACGTTTTTTGGGGGTCAAACCACTCAGAATTAGAGTGGGATAATTTTTTTTTCTAAGTTCCAAAGTTGGCTCGGTTTTTTGAGCGAAACGTACGAACATCGTTTTGTTTTAACTGAAAATAGTGTACAAAACGCCCTGTCCCGCATACCTAAGTTTTTTTTAGCCTGGCTCCAAATATGAATCTCTGCATTCCTTTAGAAGAAAACTGCATCGAACTTGTTTTTTTTACGATTTGCTTGGAATTGGTGCGGGATATTTTTTGGCACTTTGTACCAGGTATACAGCAGCAGTGGGGGGGGGGAAACATGGCAAGGAGTGGGGAAGGGACATTGGGAAATAGTAGGCAGAGAGTCATAGGGAAGATACTACTCGTACTGCTTTACAGAAGCCTTAGGATGTTCGATTTATATCGGAACGGCATCTACGCTACATTGTCGGAGGGCAAAATTAATAATAATAATAATAATAATAATAAGATTCCTAGTTCGAGACCGTCGGTGGGTCATGACCCCACTTCTCTCTGCGTTAGCAGAGCGTTCTCACTGTTGAACTACGACGGCTGAGTGAGGTGACAAGGATGACAAGTGACAAGTGGCTCAGACGTACGTGTGTCTGAGGACATGAGAGATGAGAAGACAAAAAGATAAGTGAGAGAGGGTGGCGAGCAGTCGTCGTCGCTCCCTCGGCTCTCGAGACAAAGGGACAATCCAGCGGGGTCTTCCAACATCCCGCTGCAGAGGATTCATCAGGCAATAGAGCCGCCTCGGAAGATTCATCGGGCGGATGTCGAGGGGACGGCTCTATGGCTAGATATTGGACATGACAATCTCCCGGCATACCCGAGCGAAGGCTTCCAGTGACATAGTCTGGAAGAAGCTGGGGTTTCGACTTATATGAGTAGGCGTGTTGGTTCCGGGGACATGGTATCCACATCACCCTCCAGTTTTGGTGGTGTTAGAGCTCGCACTCCACCAAAACTCAAAAGTAATAAAGTAAAAACCGTGAAAAAGCCAGAGGGCCTTTCAAATCCAACTACCAAGGTATTTGCTAAGGTGCAGCTACAATACGATACAGTGCGGTTTCTTTTGATTGGTTTTGGCCGAAACTCAACGCACCGCACAGTACAATTTCAAACCGCACGCACCGCACCGCACCGCATCGAATTATATGAAAATATGTATACAAAAATGCGTGTTACCGGTCCGGAATCACGAACACGGTTCGCAAATCCTTACGAGCTCCTACGGGTATAGGTCCTGGAAAAAATTACGGTTCTTGAAGGTTTGGCAACAGCCCCTATAAAAAAACGCCACCATAAAAATGCTGGAAAACCCCTTTGAAAGAATGATTGTAAAGGGAGGATAGCCATCCATCCCCTACCGCAAGTTTCTGAGGAATCCGAAGCGGTTTTTGAGTGCGATTTTCACAATTGCTCGTTCTGCAGCATTACCGATAAGTTCGCACCCTATTCTGCGGTGAAGACGCATCGTGCTCTTCTTTTTTGGTTATCAAATATCATGAGGGCTCCCCTTAAATATCTCGTCGTGTGGATCTTTATCTGTAGGGGGGTAGGCTGTTCACATTTGGGGGCTAGGAAGCACTTCCTAGTGGAGGCGCCTTTACCGGTCTTTGACCCACAAAACGTAGAGGTTTTTTTTAGGCTGGATTTCGTGTTTTCGTGTTTTTCTTTTATAAATCGCGAGAGGGCGTCGACCCAACCCAACCCTAACCCTAACCCCAACCCTATAACCCAGGCTAAGGGTCATACTTGAGCGCGGCTTCGCCGCGCGTTTTAGAAGAGATAAAAATGTGCGGACCACCTCAAAAATCCAAAATATATTTGGTACTTTATCTGGTACGATTTGTGGGTTGAGAACACCGCAAAGGCTACTGTCCTAGTGCGATCAAGGTACGGGCGTAGACCCAACCCAACCCCGAGCCCGAACCCTAACCCTGACCCCAACGCGGAGCCAAAACGGGCCAAAACTTGCCAGAAACGCGGCTGGCGCCGCTTTCGCATCCAGCGATAAAAACCGAGAAAAGTCTGAACTGCCGACCACGATCAGTGATACGACACATTATTAGACATTTCCAACCATTTTGCCCCATGGCACGTCGCGGCACGTTTCGGCGGCACGTTTCGGCGGCACGTTTCGGCTTTATTTCGTATGGGTTTGGGTTAGGGTTAGGGTTAGGGTTAGGGTGGGTCAACCATGGCTACGCCAAAAAACACAATAATGTGCCACACCCGTCACCAGACAAGGTCACACAGTATTCCACGAAATGTGCGTTGATCCACTTTCGGAGGGCCTAACAAACGACAAATACGACAAATTTCATGGAACGAAAGCCCATCCAGGATGATTAGAATGATACACCTTGTTTACGACGAGATGCTACTGCAGGGGTGGCAGTTTAGGATGCTACTGCAATGCTACTGCAATGCTTCTGGATGCTACTGCAATGCTACTGGATGCTACTGCGATGCTACTGGATGCTACTGCAATGCCACTACAATGCTACTGCAATGCTACTGCGATGATACTGCAATGCTACTGCAATGCTACTGCAATGGTACTGCAGGCGGTGATGCTCAACCAAGGAACTGCCCAATACCATTGCAATCCCAGCTGCATCCGTACTGCATGATAACCCGTTGATCTCATATATTTCCAAAATATAGACCTTCCGGCATTGGGGCGGAGGGGTCGGCCCTATTCCCTAGTACATATCGTCTTAAGTGTAGTTGTGATATGCCCAGTCGATAACATTGGTCAAATCGGGTGTCAAACACACTTAGTTTATCAACACTGGTTTTGTGCGAGATATAGAGCTCCTCAGTCAAGAGCCCCACAAAAGATTGGCACCACCCCTAAACCTAATTGAGCAAGGCAAATAATGGCAGTCACGACGACAAAGCAATCACGGTGTGTGTACATTATCGAGTAGTCTTTGTCGATATTCCGGTTTTGCACCAATACGAAGATGCGGCTTCGATAACCATAATTCTTCTTCGGCCTTACGTGAACCACAGTAGAGGACACCGAATAAGAAAACAAGAAATATGAAACACAGTCAGAGATTTGGAGGGAAATATGAAATTACTGGACTCGGTGTACTCAAGCTAGCGTAGAACGCACCCATTCTCAAATAAGAAATCCAGCCTGGACCAGCTTTCCTGTTTTGTTATTGTAGTACCTGGTACGTGTTATGTACTGTATGTACAAAAGATGGTTGGCGACTGCTGCAATGAATGGCACTCTCTAAAGGTGTCAGGAAACACGCCAAGCAAAGGGGAAGCGTATAGCGTGTTGTGTTCCACACTCCTGACCTAGTTTTTTGGTGCCAGCCAAGGCAAATTTTTGCAAATTTTCCTGTCCGTCAAGGGTTTAAAGCGATGTATCCTGACAAAGGCAAATTAAGGCAAAATGATGCCTGTCTTGGGGTGAAAGCGATGTATCCTGACATAGGCAAATTAAGGCAAAATTGCTGGCTGTCAAGGGGCGAAAGCGATGTATCCTGACATGGGCAGATCTAGGCAACATTGCTGTCTGTCAACGGGCGAAATCGATTAGTTACGGCAAAAATATATATCAACAATTATAATAGGACTATACCTATATATATATCAAAAGCTGGTGCGTTCAACAGCCGTCAGATTTTGTCCCCCTCAAAGAAGTTTATAGTTTCCGTGCACAGCTTGATTAAGACCGACGTCTTCGTATCACACTGTTGACCCTGGTGCTAACTATTACTAAGGGGAGTCGCCGACCCATAATCCTCCCTGAGGACATACACACCCCGTAACACGCGCGATCGGAGTATCACACACAGTTTGCAAACATGAGTTTCGACGAAATCCTCCATCTCACAGCTGTGTAGTGTCTTTGTAATTAAAAAAAAAAATGTTGTCTTGTCACGAGGTGAAAACGGTTACCGTGACATATTGGTACTCACCGGACCAGGTCGGGCAGGAGCAAGTCTTGGACCTGCTTGACGACTGAGTCTGTAAATTCGTTCCCTTCGAGATTGCTGTCACGCGTTTGGGGGGGGTGGAAGCGAGAATAGATGCAAATAAGGAGAATACAAGGATAAAAAAAAAGGGGAGGGGGGGGCGGGGGGGGGATTCTAAGCATAGAATTAATGAAATAATGTCTTGAGTTAGCGTGAATTAATTAATTGCTTTTCTTTTGGAGACGATATCCAGAGTTTCAGTATATAACTCTAGTACATAGCATCTAACAAGAAAATGAGCAGTAAGAGAGCCAGGATGATATTTACAGGAAGATAATAAATCGGGAAGCATTACACTGAATTTAGTGTAGAACGCACCCATTATCAAACAAGTCATCTAGCCTGGACTAGCTTTCCTGTTTCTATTAGGTATCGTAGCGTGCAGTGGCGCCTATGGCGAAGGCTACGATAGAGATACCAGTAACACCTCGATTTTCTGAATCTCCTTATCTGAGGAGCTCCATACCTCACTCGAAACTTGATCGTACTAAATATTGTTCGCTCCGCTCGATTAGCAATCCCATGGTCTAAAATAAGTTGCAGGCAAACCAAAAAGGGCTTCCAAAGATATTGGATGGTTTCCCCATCTCAGGAGCCGGCCATTCAGAAAACAAGTGCCCCAAACGTGCTACCTCTACCGTCGTACACTAGTACTACACTAGCAGCACTACAGTAGTCCTCTGTTTGTTGTTTTGACTACTACTGTAACTACTACTCTTAAGAGCAAACACACGCCGGCTAAGGGTGTGCCCCATTATAGGCGCGAGTCAATGTATTTTTGCGGAGTATTGACGCGTGCTACGATGGAGGTAGCAATTTTTGGGTGCAACTTTTTCTGAATGATGGGGCTCTTTTACCCCAAATCGCCGGAATTTCATTCATTTTTTGGCAACCCGCTTCGTCGTATATCTAGGCACGCATCGGGGAGCATTTTTACATTTTTCCAAATCAGGTTTTGGGTGAGGAGTAGAGGTCCTCAAGTGACGAGCCTCAGAAACAAAACGTTGCACCTCTACCGTATCATGCGTGTATTCGTTATGGGGAAACCTCTTGGTGCGTCCACATATATATGGCATGTGTGTGTTCTCCCAAACACGGGGTTTCGACGAAATCCTTGATCCCACAGCCGTTTTTTTTCAGATATTAAATATGTACCGTGGCTCCGGTAACCTCTATAACCTAGCCATGAACCAGGCCCGGTCATCGAAATATCCCGAGCATTGCTTCGTACGAATATCAGAGATCTCAAACAATACACCAGACGCCTCGAGGCGTGCTACGACAGATATGATAGGTAATCAGATCGTGCGACGATAGAGGTACTGTACCTCTTTTTGGCAAAAAAAAAGGTCTGACTGACGGGGGTCCTCAACTGACAAAATTACATAGTACTAGTATCGTTGAAATTCCATTTGTGTTTTACAGCATCATTCGTTGTATACCAGGCACTTAGGTGCTATGGGATTGTTCATCGGGTTGCACTGTCTTTTTTCTCGAAATATGTTTTTGGGTGAGGCATATAGCTCCTCAACTGAGGAGCCTCAGAAACAAAATGGTGCACCTCTACCTGTAGGATGCGTCAACGAGCGCATGTAATCGGATGCTGGTCAATGTTCATGCCCGATAGCACGTAGCAACCGGTACATGCTGTCCGCTTACGCAAACCTGGTAAAAATCGCTGAAACAGACGGCATTAATATTTTAGACAACGTCTGCTAGTTCCATGGGGCGTATCGACATGTTAACGGCATAGTTGCCCTCGTCGACCTGTGTACAAATGTTCCAAGTGTTGGAAATAATGTACGTAAGATAAACAGTCAATATGTTAAAAACAGATACCTCGTCGCGAGAAACAACTTTCGTTACTCCATTCTTAAAGCGTTTGCACCATCCTACAACGTGGAACATGAGCTGCAACGTTGATCACTCGTAAGAACTCCCCGAAAGAAGAAAACCAAGGGAAACCATAACAAAACCAAAACCTACTGTATGCAAAAAATGTAACTCCTTTCTGTACCTATTTCCGGTTCAACGTCTATCTACTTCAGTTGCTGTTCTCGCTCCTCTAGAAATGCACGTATGTGAGACGTGAGAACATGACCCGATTATTTCGTGTTTGTACTATTATACGTATAAAAAATAGTCTCGCACGCCCGTGGACTCTCGAATATACAACATATAAGGGTCGTTCCTAACGAACTCACACAATCACGATTCCTGACATTAAAAAAAATCTGAAAGGTCACGTTTTCGAAACAAACAATCAAATTTGTTTGTCAGAAATCCCAACATCATTTTTTAAGGAAAAGTTCAAAAGTATTCAAACCCAGGATTCTTGACAATTGTTACGATTCGTGAAAATGTCACGTTGTTTTGTCATGATTCCTGACATTTTGTGTTCGTTAAGAATGGCCCTTAGAGTGTCGTGTCGTGCACCAACAGCGGTAACCTAAGTTTATTCACGACGGACCGGCCAAACCAAAACCGGTCTGCGTTGTCATCCAAATGCGGGCCCAGCGCTGACTCATGGACGTACACTCCATTCTTGCTGTGCAGTGTAGGTAGCGCAAGCCAAAATTTCAGCATATGCTGATCATGTGTGCCTGATGCGCGAACTCGGCAGATCACGGTCCTCATACGCGTGCTTGCTGGGGCAAAACATTGCCGACTCTTTTGGCCCCTTAACTGAGGAATAACTCAGGAATAATCGAGAAACTACACAATTTCGTTGGAATTCCCTTTGAACATTTGAACAAGGCTACGCTAGGGGGGGGTACCTCTATTTCCACTTGTTAATAGTATAGGTCATTCGCGCTAGTGCCTCCGCACCTCGGTCAAAAACGGACTTCATGTGTTACACGTCTTATTGTTGACTTGATGTGATATTGTTGACTTCATGTGTTATTGTTGGCACAGCGTAACAAGCAAATCCATACTGGCGGCGTTGCATGCCACGATTCCAAAAGACACAAAAGCTTAAGAATAAGAAATCAAAGGAGGATAGCCACTAGCGCGGGCCCTAAAAATGACCCTTCTACCGTAGAGCCTTGGTTCTTTGGGTTTGACATATTCCTTCGTTCTCTGCGTTTGACATGTTCCTTCGTTCTTTGCGTTTTACATATTCGTTCGATCTACGCCTACGCCATTGGATCGTTCACACATATTTATAAAGCGTCAGGGTTTGGGTGATGTGTAGAGCTCCTCAAGTGAGGAGCCTCAGAAAAGGTGTTGCACCTCTACCGTAGCATAGCATGTGTCCTCACATTGTCTTCATGTCCATGTCGGTGACATTGCCGGCCGCAATGAAGCACGCTTCCACTCCACAGAGGTCCTCGTCCGTCAACCTGCAAGACGACAAATCACTACAACAGTGGAGGATCGACGACAAAAGGTTAGGGGTAGGGCTGGCCCGAACCCAACCTACATGACGATACATCACAACAGTAGAGGCTCGACGAGCAAAGGTTAGGACCCATGCTACGGTAGAGGTCCACTGTCTTTTTTTTTAGGCTTCTCCTCTACACCTCACCCAAACTCGAACGTAGAGAAAAACTGAAAGAGCAACCCGATGAACACCCCCATGGCACTATTAATAGTTATACAGCGAAATATTTTGCAAAAACTGACTGAAATTCCCACGGTTTTAGGTTAAGGAGCCCCGTCATTCAGAAAACGTTTCAGCCAAAACGTGCGACCTTACGTTAACCCCAACCCAACCTGCATGCCGACAAATCAATATCAGTGGAGAATCGACGAGCAAACGTTAGGGCTAGGGTTAAGGTTAAGCCCTGCTCAACCTGCACGATGACAACTCATTACCGTAGAGGACATAGCAAGGGTAGGGTTAGGCTTAGGGTAAACCTAAACATCTTAGCTTTACAGCACCCAACAAGGTTAGGGCTAACTAACCCTCTAACCCTAACCAAAACCCCCGTGACGACAAATCACTACAGCGGAGGATCGGCGGGCAAAGAGTTCCAGTTAGGGTTACCCCTAACCGAACCGTTTGACGCATACTACTAATAGTACGGTAGGGGTGAATGCTATCATTTGTTTCTGAGGCTCCTCACTTGAGGTTTTTACACTAATCCTCACCCGAACACAAAAGCAGAGAAAAATAGAAAGCGCGACCCGATGAACAACCCCGTGGCCTGAGTATAAAACAGTTTGTATTTCAAAACAAAGCTGACATTCCGACGATATTGGGTTAAGGAGCGACGCGTGCTACCACAGAGAGGTAGCACTTTTCGGTATATTTTTGTTTCTGAATGACGGGGCTCCTTAACCTAAAATCATCGGAATGTCATTCTTGTTTTTCAATATGACTTTTTGGTATATCTGGGCCATAGGTTTGTTCATCGGGTTGCACTTTCATTCTTCTCAAAATCAGTTTTTGGGTGAGGTTTAGAGCTCCTCAA